>CCAG010022768.1:0-29079 GCA_001077435.1 Glossina morsitans morsitans
TAAAATATATATATATATATATATATATATATATATATATATATATATATATATGTGTGTGTGTGTGTGTTTCTCTTTTTAGTTAAATTTTGAGCTCTGTTATTTTTATTGCAATTTTATAACTTCAATTGATAGTCATAGGTGTGGTTGTGTGTGGGTGAATGGGTTATTTCGCTGACACAACTAGTACTACAAGTTGCGTTCTCTCTTCTTCTTGTTCTTCTTATTTCACTTTGATTTTGCACTCTCAATATTTTTCAAGTTAGGATATAAAGGTTTCATCTCAAGTTAAGTGCCGGAAAATTTCTTTTAAAGTTGTGAAGATTTGTTTAGCATACAATTTATACTCCTGCGTTTTCATTCGTTGATCATCTTCATAGTTACCTTAAACTTTTGCGTAGTCTTAACATGCGTTCGTACCCAATAAGGTATCGACGAATTACTTTAATTTCGTTCTTTTCATTTTCTTTTTCTTAGGACTTCGTTGAAGAGACCACCAAATTTTCAAGCTGTTTCAGTGCAAATCAATTAAAGATCTTTTTAGTTTTCTTTCTGCGCTTAAGCGACAATAAGTTTTCCAAAGTACGAACAACAACCAATTGAATCGGCATTGATACGCTAACTCCACGTCCTGATCAGTAACATTAGTATCTTATACGACTTCCGACATATATTGGTGGGTGTTGCAAGACAATGAGACAAACTCCGTGCGCCCTAACGCTCGGTTAGTGGATTTAGTATGTCACATGGCATGAAGCCATTTTTTAATCATTCATTCAATGGTCAAGAAGCGGTCTTCCGTCCTGGAAGATTATAACCTTGTATAAAAGATCTTAACCCAAGCTATGTACAATGCATTGCAAAAACGTTTCTATAATATATGCATAACTGTCTTTGGTTTTTTCAATTTCCTTGCGGCTTGGGGGAGTGGACAAATTATCTTTGGTATAAAATTACTCAGACTACTACTGGAGCTCCTTCTTTTACACAAACTATATAAAAAGAAGAACAATTTCTTTTAAGATTTGTGATTTGAACTGTCCACATTAAAGAGATCACATATTCAACATTACCTTGAGCATCCATAATATTTTTGAGGAGAAATACTAGTAGCAGTTCAATAGTTCGATTTCACTATTGTAAGGCAAACTTCGATTCTATGGAAAAAAACTCCTATTGTGAATCAGTTGTCTTGAGCTCGTCTATGTTGCAGTTGATGGCATAGTGGAAGCTTCTACTACTAGTACTTAAGTGTTCTAGTACTAGTAAAAGGACGAATAGGTTTAACTAAAATCAAACATCATACATTCATATGAATATGCTTATGTTAGTTTCAGTCGCAATTTTAATTCGTAAATTTTGCGTAATTATAAGCACACATTTAATCACAATTATTACTGAATTACAAAAGATAAAAAGGAAAAATGTATAGAAAAACAGACGAATTTACACGAAGGAATTTTGACTGGAAGTTATGCGCATAAATCAACATAAATGTGAACGGCAGCTAAATTGTTTTAGCTCGTCTCTTGCTATAACTCATTCACGCATTTCATTGCTTTGGTTTGCGAGCGCGCCCGTATTTATGTGCATATACGTGCGTGTGTTTATTAGCCTTTATGTGCGTTTAGCAATTTGTTGCATTTCATTGCAGTATAAATATGGGCGAATAACGAGCAAATACTTCAACGAACAACAACAACAAATGGCTCAGACACACATTTGAATAATTCAACAGGACACGCGCATCAGTTTGATTGTGAAAAACTAAAACGTACAATTGCGGCCACCAAAACGACCGAACTAAGATCAATACCACAAAAGAAAAAAAAAAAAAAACTCCGCGTAAGAAAATTATTTCTCACAATTCTACGTTAAGCACGCGAACAGTAGCACTTTGATATGCTTTTCAACTCTTAAGGTTTCCTATAGCCATAGCTATTCTGTTTACTGAAGACAACCCAAAAATTATGCTGATTTTCATATTCTTAACTTGTTTTGCTGGTGCGCTTATGTAAGTTTGTGAATGTTTGTTTTGGTTAAGTCGTCCTTTGGTAATGTTTGCATTTTAATTAAAAGAGGACGCATGCGCAACTTGCGCTTGTCTCTCTCTCTCTCTCTCTTTCTCTCTCTGTCTCTCGTTTTTTTCTCTTTCTCTTTCTCTTATTGTCTTTTACAGTTTGAACTCAACTCGTCTTAGCTATATTCATAGCAACGCGATTGCTTGGCTAGGCGCCAGCGTAATTACCAATTCTAATGTTATGTTAATTTTGATTTGTAAACATATACATAAACACACACGTATATTTATATATATATATATATATATATATATATATATATATTTTCAGTTCTCTTTGAAATATTTTCTTGTTGATTTCGTTTAAATATTTGACTAAAATTTGAAAGGTAGACAGACACACACACACAAAAGCATTGGCATGCGTTACCTGTTGTATTCAACAACTGAACGAATTATTTTATTTATGGCAATTAATTGTGATGGCGAGAATCCGCATATATTCGTATTAACAAAATGTTGTTGTTTTATTGTAACTGCGCAACTTATTCAGGCAACTAATCAAATACGCGATTGCTAATCATATATGCTTACCTTTTGCTAAGCAACGATCTAGTACAGCTAGCTGTTAACTGAATTGGGAATTGGTGAACAAAATTTTTGTTTTCTGTGATCCATGTCGCTTAAGCTGTCTGTGCGATTACATAAATTTTAAATGTATTTGTCATCGTTTGCGATGTAATTATAATTAATTTAAATTTATTTCATAGAGAGACCATAACACCAACAACAGCAATAAAAGCAATCTCAAATATATGACCTACTGAACTAGAGAAACAAAAAAAAAAAAAAAAAAAAAAAAAAAACAAAACAGAACAAGAAAGAAAAGCAAACCGCAAAGTTTTTCATATAACAAAAGGAGTCAATATCCAGAATTGCGCTACTAGCACTAGTGTTATAAATATGATAATGAATTCCAAGCGCAGAACGGGCTTTTTGCTCTCCTTCTACAGCAAGTATCCCTTGTCCCGGCCAACCTTTCTCACTCACTCACACATTCTGCTCCCGCCGCAGACAAATATATACATTATTATGCTAAAATAATGAATAATTATTAGCGTGTTTTTTATTGTTAGTGTTTGAGATTTGTTTACACATGCGGCTATGGATGTACGTAGCATGCAGTAGCGATCAGACGTAATAAGTGCCTCAATAAGTTAGGTTGGATGATAATTTTATGCTTATTTTGTTTTATTTTTATATATTTTTGTCGTTTATTGTTGTGGTTGGTTGTTTTGTTCATTATTGTTTTTCTGTTGTTGTTGTTGTTGTTGTTGTTTTTGTTGTTATATTATACTGTATGGTGTCGCTGTTTTCATTTTCAATTATGAATAATTTAGTTAAGGTCTGTCTGCCCGGTTTTGCTTTTTATTTGCTTTATACATGGGTGGAGGATACGCTGTACAGTGTTTGCGTGTTTGTGTTGGTTTGTTCTTTTTGCTAAAAAGTGACTTCATGCATTATTTCATTACTTAATGAGACATCAAATAAAGGTGTAAATACACATGTTATTGATTAATTATTAATTTTATTGCACAATATCAATCTATATATATTAATCTATCTATATATAGCAAGTGTGTATTTGTGCGTGCGTATGTGTGTGTGTGAACGCATGGTGCGACCAGATGTTCAGTTGGGAATTTTTAATTAATTTCCAATACTCAATAAATTGTGGTAGGACAGCTCTCGCACAGATGATGAATGATGGACAGATGGACATATTGATCACTTAAAAGATACTAATAGTAAGAATTGTTTATAAAAGATAAATACGGCTACAGTTTCATTTCGTATTCAAAAATAGTTCACCGAATTTTCAATATTCAATATTAAGCTGAACATTTCATGTGACCTGAATAGGTAACATATAATGATGAAGTAATCCATTTTGTCTAAATTGTTTCCAATTTCCTGATACTCTCTAATAGCTCTAAGGTATAATTGAAAACAAAAACCAAAAAGATATATTTATATTCTTGTCGGTGTATGGACGGATGAAAGAACATCTACACCTAGGTCGAGTCCGAACCCCTTTGTGATGATCACCAATATACATACGTTCACACATGTTACTTACGAACTCACGAACTTAATACAATTCCATTCGACGATGGGGGAAGTAAGGAGAAAAAAAACAATTACATAGAGAAGTTGGAAAGTTTTTATTCTCAATATTCACGATTCAGTTTTACTCTCTTCTTCTAAGAATGTCCTCAAAAGAAAATGTATGAAGGGACGAACGATTAAGGATTCCCAATTGGGATATATTTTTGGATGCTACACCTCGCGCTCTATTATCGATAAAACCAAGTAAGAACAATATAGTCGGATAAAGCCGATTGAAATTATACTTTATTTTCATGGAAAGACATACTTTTTACGAAAGCTCATATATTGAATGATACTCAAGACCATGCCTGCCGTGATCCAAAGTTAGGAAACTTAATTTACTACTAAAACTATGAATTCGACTTTTTTACTGTACAATGGCTTGCGTGCATGAAGATCTCTGTATATGGGTGGTCTAATAAATAGACCTACGTAATCCACATAACCTACGATTAACTATTTTGCTAAATTGATGATGTGGACCAAAATTTTCATCAAAAATTTAATGTTTTTCTAAAAAACTTACTATTCTTACTATGAAAACACTTATATGGAAGCCATTCCAAGAAATATTCATATGGATCAAATTTGGTCCATTTAACCTGCATGCCAAGTTACTATTATGGAGAAATCTCATCATAAAATTTTAAAAGTTTGAAAGTTTGAAGGAAAGCAGTTTTAATGAAATATTAAAAATTAGCATTTTTACCATATAAAGTATTAGTTTTTCTATGAAAGTTTATATGGGAGGCGGTCCAAGACATTTTCCTTACAATCCAAATTTTTCACAATAATTTAAAACGCCGAAATACTAGAACTCAGCGGTTTTTGTCAAGTAATTTGGAAATTTTAATGTTGTTTCATATAACGTGTTTTACAAATAAGGTGTTATATGGGGAGTGGTTGAAAGAAGGTCCGATCCAATCCATATCCAATACGATTCGCTCTTCGGCCGAAATATGTCAGTGTACGAAATTTTGTCAAAATATCTCAAAAATTCCGACATGGAGAGACGAACAGATTAGTCTACCTTAAGTACTTCCGCATGTTACATACGTCCATACAAACTTAATATGCCCTACACCACGGTCGGTATACGATGTAGTAATGGAGAGTTTTCGAAATCTGGTCATTAATAAAAATAATTATCTTTCTCTCTTGAGCTTGAGTCCATGATTTCCAAGTGTGTATTCAAATCAATATCTCGCATATTACTTCTCGCATGTACTTAGTGTAGTGGAAATGGAAACATAAATTCAATTTGCACTGTCGATTTACTTTATATTTCTAATTACAAATTGTTCTGTGCTTTTTTTTTTTCTTTTTTTTTTTGCAGTATATCATCCTTATATAATCTTCTTGTGGACGACAACAAACGAGATGAATGAAAGGATTGTCCAGTTACGCGTTGGCCTTCATCCAAACTTACAGCATTTTTTACTTTATAGTTAGTGCTCAACATACGCTCGAATGAACTGATTAAAAGTGCACTTTAAGAAAATATGCACAAATATTTAGCTTAGAAAACTTGGAGCTTTCGTGTTTCAAAAAGGAAGAATCGTGAGCCATTGACCTAAGATGAGGTAGTAATCCTTTTTCGGTCGTTCAATATCGTTGAAAATCATATCTGTTATAATGATTGTAATGGAGAAGTCTTTCATTAGGTAATCAATTAACATGAGCTGAACCGCGACTACCGACACACACGCTTGCCTTTTCAACCACTCCTTGGTTTATTACTGGATTGCAAACTGCGTCGGAGGCTGATTGGGTTGTAAAGTTGAGAGCAGATATCAACTCTAATTTGTCTAATGGAAATGTGTTTGTCCTCTTTTTATATTTCATTAGGCTCAAAAGGAACGTTTCCTATGTGGTTGCATATTCGCTTTGAAAGTGGAAGCATCTCGAACATCCAAAGCCCGCTAGCGCCAGTTTTGCAATTTAAAAAGTCACATGTGTGACTAAAACAAAGCACAAAAAATTACTAATATTATCTTCTCGTTCAAACGCGACCTGTTAATTCTGTTACGATGTTCAGAATAGAAAAATTTATTTTTTCTTGCTCTATACCCTTTAAAACTTGTCCGAGCTTAAATTGAAAATTTTCCGATATGTCCGAAAGCCATAATATTTGAAACTTATATTAAAAGCGGTAGATTAATTTCCAAAAAAAAAAAATTTCTTAAAGTATAATACAAATATAAATAAAAATTTCTCACGATCTGTAGCCGAAAAGGAAAATAATAAAAGCCAATCGATAATTTTATGTAAAATGCGTTACTTAAGAGACAATTGTGAGCGCATCATTGTATCCTTCGCCATCGTAGAAAAAGCAAATAGAAAAGGATTTAAAGGATGGGTTAAGAGGAAAAGATAGAAAGACAGGCAGACGGTTAATGGTAAGAAAAACAGATCGAACGGGATACATTTGAATTTTTGCATGCAAAACAATGATCAGTAACCGAAAGTAAGACTCATCTTTGCCATTAGTTTCTCTTTGTCAGTCTCTTTGACAGTCAAAGTTATTGTTATATTTATTATAGTTGATTGCATCGGTTGCTTCTTCCGTTTATGTGTATCTTCAACTTTACCTATAATAGGAGAGGAATTATACCAACAACAAGCCCTACTAACATACACGCATAGACCCATACATATGCATAGGTATGAATTTTCATGGGAACTTAATTTACATTTATTTTTTAATTTAAAAAAAAAAAAAAACGCAGAAACTAAATAAATAAACGTGATTACCCTTTTCTCGGCTGTTGATAATGCCGTTTACGCTTCTGCTTCTGCTTCTGCCTTGCAGAGCTTGAGAAAATTTTAATGCGTATGCAAAAATTCAAAGGACATTATCTTAGCGAATGTAAGCAAACAACCCTTATTATGAGTTGCCAACAAAGGGAAAAAGATGATCACCTATAGTGTGTGTAATGTATGGCATTAAAGACAAACAAAACACCTTAGCATTCCCTTATTTGAATACTCATCCTTATCACTGCAGTGCTGTGACTACGAAGGCAAACTGTTGTGCATAAAGCGAAAAGATTGTGCAAAATTTCCCAATTTTTTCTTCGGGGATGCAGTGCAAATATGTACATCTGAGCAACCCTTAACTAATGAATTATTAAGCCGCTGCTGCTTAAGAAACAGACACCCTTAACCCTTCAGGATCATCAAAAGCGAAAAGAAGACGCTGCTTATGTATCAGTTTTTCTTTTACTTCTATTACTAGTACGTTTTCCTTTTATTCTTATGCAAATTTTTCAAGACAATAGAAATCGGAGTAGATCAATACACCCAAAAATTAGATGAAAAATGACAAACAACAATAGTGAAAAGGTCGCCTCGGTTCAGGCCATTGTATGCCAGAGGCATTCATGGGTTGTTTGCGTTCAACATGTCTGGTATATGTCAGCAACTTAATGAAAACGTACCACAAATTTTCTGTCGGTAATTTTAATCCTTTCTCAGTGCACTCACTCAGCGCCAAGCAAGTTTTCAATTTAGGGTAAAAGTTAAAACCTTTCACGTGTTCCGCAAACGGGAAGGATGTATTTTTCGATGCAATTTTCTCGGTTAGCGCTGAATTTATTCAAATCGATTTCTTAGGGTGTTATGCAAATTTCACTTTTTGTTCGCTTCCTTTCTTAATATTAATGATCTGATTGATCATTAATTTATGCATAAAATAGTTTCACCTTTGACAGTTCGTAACGTGATTTTCTTGCAATTCTTATTCGGTGCTTTTTTTCTTTCTCTCTTTCTCTCTTTCTGTCTTTTTTTCTTCTTCTTCTTCTTCTTCTTTTGGCAAAGGGTGCAAATTATTCTAAGGTATGCAAATTCTTCTATTGCTTGCTTGTTGCTTTTGTTATTTACTTTATACGTTACTTATGTTGCTTTCTTCACACAACACCCAGCTAAACGATGCACATGCGCACATAGTGCTTATCCTCGCGTCCTATAAAAAGGTCGATCTTTTTTTCTAACTTAAGAAACAATAAATTTATTAATTCATTTTCTTTGCGCGAATTTTTTTTTCTAGAATACTTCCGCTTACCCAATAAATACATGTTTCATTGTTACGTTTTTCCGTTCTTCTTGTTTCCTATTGCGATTTATTTCTATGTGGTAGTTGTTATTGAGTTTTTTTCCTTTTTTATTCATAAGCTTATATGAAAAAAATGCTTTAATGTTTTTCCTCATCCAACACGCAAGACCTGTGCGCTAGAAAAAAAAAATAGCAAATTCATTTGCCTGATAGTGGCCTGGTAGATTATATATACATATATATATATATATATATATATATATATATATATATATATATATATATATATATATATAGGCTTTTAGCGCTTGTTTTGCATTAATTCCTAAACAACTATACATTCGAAAGGACACTTCAGTAAGATACTTCTGATATTGTAGTGTGGCAAAATTTTTAATAAAAGAATCGCAACAACGTTGAGAAACTTAAAAACTGTTAATGTTTCATAAGCCATTTTTCATCTTGTGCAGAATCAACTGCTTCAGAATCCTTAAAAGATTTTCATCCTTAAGCAAGTAAATACACTGTAGAAGGCGCACCTTTAAATACCCTACACAACTTCACTTAATACAACTATTCATACAAAAACTTTTTAAAATAAGCTGATGTACAAGCAGTGATCACAAGGGCGGTCCGATCACAAACATTTTCTATAGCATCGATTCTTGGACCAAAACAAGCCAGTGTACCAAATTTCATCATCTCGAAAATTACGACCTGTAGGTTGGACAGAGGACACCAAAGTCAGACAATGATCTTGGATCGATCGGTACAATAAAAGGTGAGTCTATCCCAACTTCTTCTGGATCTCACAAATATTTGCACAAACTTAATATAGACGCTATCTTATATAATTTGTAAAATATTTTCCAAAGTTTTACAGAAGCTTTTGAGTTAAAAGTTTTTCTTTAAAAATTTCGAACGCATTCTCTAAAGTTTCGAATGAAAGAAGAAAAAGGAAGCTGAAAACATGTAGATCATTGTAACTTTATTTCATAACTCATTTTCAATCAAAATGATAGCCAAAATCTTATCATAGGTAGAGTAATCGCTTAGCTTGTGGCCTTCAAATTTTGTTCATTGGCCACACTCTCTTAGGACAAACGTAAAAAATAGACTATAAACTGTTATGCTTCAGATGTGTGCTAAGCCATCAATTCGGTTAATTCGATTGTATATTAATTGATTATCAATCATTTAAGGACACTCGCAGTAACGTACATGCTTTCCTTGACCTTTCCATTTTGACTATCGCATCATCTAATTGTGTTTAATTCCAGTAAGTTTTTACTGTTATTTAAAACGAAAACAAGAAAATCTATCTGTTCGAATTAATTTATATGGATTTTTACTTTTATGGGATAATCTGCAGTTTTTTGTTGTTTAATTCCATATCACAATATGGTCATCAAAAAGCTGTCGTCCCATTTATTGGACATAACATAGATCATTCTTAATTTTACGCTTAAAATTCGAAATTAATTTCCTTCGTCACTTTGTCTGGCTATTCGAACTTTGGAAGTCAAAGAGTTTATGAAAAATGCTGTCGATTTTTTCTATAAAGTCTTTCAAAATACAATTTCTGAAATATTTGAACATTTAAATATATATTTATGTATATTATATGCAGGCTTGAGTGCGAATAAGTTCGTTTCCTCCTTTGCTTTTCTTCAATAACTTTACGTACACAGTGTTCTTGTCGGTATGCCTCCTTTATACCATCAACGCGAACTAACCCATTCGTCGACACAATAATCGATTCACATACCGTTTCGTCTACACAGATGTATGTAGTAGATGTAAATACATTCAACCTAGATATGAGAGGTGTAAGTGGAGCTTGAGATAAGGCTTCAGAGTTAAGTTTTTATCCTGTGTAAGTGCCTGGTACAGATTCGCATTTATTGGAATTTTTATTTGCTTATTTTTTGTAACGTTATTTATAGCTTTACACATGCAAATTATGTTATGTTTACTGCTTGTGGTTGATGAAGTAAAACGAGTATCAGAGAGTACTTGACACCGTAAAGCGGTTGCACTAATAAATAGTCATTATTTTTACGGGGACGGGTAAAATGTGTATGAATGTATAAATGTATGTGTGTACGCATGTGTATTTTGTCCCCCATTTCAGTAGAACGATTTTTGTCACCTGAGAGCATAAGGAAATTGATGGCGACACTTTAGCCATAAACGAGATTCATTGTGAATTGTACGTTTTCTATTGTTGTTATTGGTATCTTCGTGAAAGCGAAGGAAGAAAGAATGTTATAAATTAAATCGTTTAATTCAAAGCCTAAAATTGAAAATGCGATCCTGTTAAAATGAAAATTTGCTGACATCGAAAATGAATTTAAGACGAATTAATAAACAAATGCGAAAAGATATTTACTCAATAGTTTAATTCAGTTGATGATGTGAAAGACCACAAAACATTTTTCCATATATAATTTTTGGTTTTTAAGCTTTCATTTACTTCCCTTTCCTTCGTCCCACCTCCCCATGTTTTCCTTATTTCCTTCAAATCTAATTTGTTTAATTTTAATCCTTTACCATAACCAATGAATGACAGCGTTCTAGTAGAGTATATACATTAATAATTGTCCATATTTTCCATCCCCTCTTTTACTTTTTGGTTACTTTTAACCAACGTACTCATCAAACAAACAATAACTGCGCGCACAGAAATCAGTCATGTAAACAAATCAACACAACACACAATGAATGATTTTTAAATAAACCTGCTGTTGCTGCTTAATAATAATTCCATTGCTCGTCTTTTTATTCATCACTAAGAAATGCAAGTTTACTTCTTGTATCATTTTGCTTGTAACTAAATCAAATAAATTTTCTGGCTCCACTCGGTAGAAGGTAAAAACGTAGATAGCCCCGTAGAAAGTTCAAACTAGCCGCAAACCTTCCTAAGTCCATTGCATATGGCAGATGGAACATTTAGGAAAGAAAACATTTTCGTATGGACCTCAGCAATTTTTATTCAATGCATATGTTAATCTAGTTGTACTCATAAGCGACATGTCATTACTTGATGACACAAATTCCTCTACAGATTTATGTACCAAAAAAAAAAAAAAAAAAAAAAAAAAAAATGCCGATCCGTATATTATATAAAAGAATCTTATTAACTTTGCGTGCTAATAGTACCCAACAATGTTAAGTAGAGGGCCTTCGAAGTTCACTCAAAGTCACAAAAATTTCTCAATTGTTTTTACTGCTTTTACTACTTCTAGTAGTCTCAGTGTTTTGTTGTTTTATATATATTTAATACAACCGCAAATTATAAAAAAAAAAAAACCTAACATGTATACGTTTCGTTGATGTATAATTTTGTGTTAAAGATTCCAGACTTTCCTTAACAACACTCTTCCCGCTGCATGTTGTTCTTGTTGTTTTTGCTGTTTCAGTTGTGAAAATCTCAAATCTCGCGCGTTAAATCAACACAATTGCCAAACGTCAACAAAACCTTTTAAATTATTATTTGTTTTGTTGCTTTGTTTGACTTTTTACTCAGCACACATACATTCACACGTTCGTTCAGTTAGTCAGTCAGTCATTTACCCGACTTAAACTGTACACTGCGAGCGGAGTGCACACAACACAATCCAAAACATTACACCCATATACATATAAACTACTTTATTCAAACACTCATTCACTCAGTCATTTAGTCAAGTAGACAATCAGAAACCTTCCTTTTGTTCTTTTACTTAAATGCACCCGCACTCATAACTCACGTATCTGTGCATAACATAACGTACAGTTGAAGTATTTTTTTTTTTTTTTTTTTTTTTGTTTTTTAATTTACTTTTTATTTATTTTGCTGTTGCTGCAATTCTGGGTGTGTGTTTGTTGTATTCATATTGCTTACCATCGTTTAAAATCCGAGTTTACATAAGACAAAGGCAGTAAAAGGGTTAACAGGAAACATTTGTCATAGAAATAAATAATCAAACAACCAAAACGCAAACAAACATACATATAACCTAACATAAATATTATATGTTCGTACAAATTCTATAAACCATAAAACTTGATTTATGAAATCATAGATTTTTACAACAAACTCATTTTATTAAATCGAACGTATGTTTGTAAAGTTTCATTAAAATAATAATTATTTCATATAAAATTCAATTCGTAACTAACAACAAAATTGACTTTGTGATGAAAATCACAAGTATCACAAGGAGTATAAAAACTCCAAGAGTCGACACATGCTTTGTAACTATATTTCAGAGGCTTAGTGCGAAGAAAACAGAAAATATAATTACATACATTTTGATAATAACACCACCCCTTCTTCTTCTTCTTCTTAACCATGATATGATGATATTAACGTTGCTAGAAATGTCTATTTATACACGACATTCAAAACCCTAAAGCCGATAGTAATATTTCTAAAGAGCTAAAGAGATGTGAAGCCATGTGTCTGAATACTTGCTATTTTTGACGACTTGCAATGTCTTTATGTCATAATAGCATCAAGAAAGAACGTTGCACCACCTCGCCTAACACGAAAACTATACCTTGTTTCCCTGTAAAGCTCTACTCGTCATAAGAGCACTTATATTAAAGCAGGTTCAAAATATAAACTCATGTGCTCTATTTTTTACAATTTTGAAATTAATTTTCAAGGTTTTTATCTATTTTCGACGTATACTACTAAAATTTAGACTTTTTGCCATGAAAAGACTTAGTTTTCGTAGAAAGAAAGAAAGAATAATATGGGAGAGGGTTTGAAATATTAACGAACTTGACAAAATCGAAACGACGTTGGCAAATTGGGCGTTATATGTGCAGTGATCATAAATGTAGTCCGTCCAAATAAATTTTCAAAACTGTTTGTGATTGCGCTAAAACATGCTAATAAGCTAAATTTCTACAAAATATCGCAAAAATTGTAACCTGTAGGCTGAGCACAAGAACATAATAGATGGATAGGCAAGTTTAAGTCGATTTAGCCCTACGTGTTGCGTATAAAAGGGTGAAAACGAAATAGACATTGGACCAAAAACCGCAGTCACTTCTTCTCATTAGGCTAACTGTGACTATAAAACTCTCAAAATACAAAACATATCAGAACGTTGGAACCAATAATTTAGAACTTGCAAATATATATCGGTCTAATGTTTGGTATAAATTTTTATTAGGATAATCTCAATGATGAATGCCTATGAATGGCAAAAAATATCTTACTTCTTTAAAACTCCCATTTCAAGATACAGGCCACATTCCGTTTTTAATTTAATTCGTTGATTAGCGTTAGAGTCCAAGCCGATACATTCACGTTCCTCCTTTCATCCAATCGTTTTACTGGGGTTTGTTTTGCAACACTGACGGCATGTAAAAGTGACGACAGCATTAATTAACTGCCACAAACCAAGTCTGGAAGAGGCCTAAATTCACCGACAAATGCATTGAGAAGGAGTAAAAAGTCGGGCTTACGAACCGAAATAGTTACCAATCGTACACTTGATACAAATGTTTATCAGAACAATTTAAGACTTCGATGCAAACACGATTCACCCGCAATATCTCGAACTGTAAAGATGTAATTTTCAATCTACAGTTTATAGCCGCTATAGTAAAAACATTTCACAGAAGATTTTCTCAGTAGGTTCCGTTTTATTCATTTGCTTCATGGATCTATGTACAGTTCAGCAACGCTAGCAATTCAATCGATTTGTTATATTAAATTGAAAACCATACGTAACATATATGTCATGATTCGAAATAAATGTGAAGTAAACGCCTCATTGTATTCGAAAAAGTCTCTGAGGTGCAACTAGTCAAGAGTGTATTGTGACTATACGCGTGAATCAGTGCGATAATCGCAATTATCTGATTACGCGCTATTCCCTCCAATCCCTAAGTTACCTTACACAATATTACGATATTGCTTATGATCCTTAAAGAATGTCTTTACGTTTTAAATAATGTTACTCAAGCGTATTATAAATGATATTCTTTGCAAATACATCAGTTTCCTTCCATACAAACAATTGTTGTTCGGCTGATTCGATCGCGTTTCTTAATAATCTTAGCAGTTAATTTATCAATTAAATAGATAGATATTATATATAATAGATTGCGGAAAGGCATCATCCGCTTCATGAACTCAACTCTCTCGTTCAAGTTTATTAATGAACTAAGTAACTCACTAACGCATATGTGTTGGTGTTTTATCACGCACCCAAAAATAGGTGTAAATCATAATCGCATCTCAATTACCGTACCTTAAATAAGAAAAAAAGGCAAAAGACAAAAGATAAAGAAGAAAAAAACAGTGCACAAACAAAATCAGTCATTTAGCCATAAAAAATATATTTGCGAGTTGAACTTCATTCATTTAAACAGAAATGCGTTCTATATATATAATAAGTGCTTTAGAAGGTAAAAGATAGAAGAAGCATATTGTTGCCACGACTTGACAATTGTCACAAAACGCGTATGACTCAAAGGAAAACAATTTAAAGCGGCAAACGAATGTTAAAAGAACGTGCCGAGAGAATAAAAAAAGCTACGAAAAGAAAAAGAAACCTAAATACTAGGTAAACCGTAGTACTGTGCGGGGTATCTTTGAATTAACTGCGCCGGTTGACTCTTGTGAAGTGATGATCCCGCTTAGCGATTAAATGAAATTACTAAAAACGCGTCTTAATATCGGCGCAACCCGATGCGGCTGCTGTTGCTTATGATGATGATGGTGATGATGATGATGATGATGATGATGATGATGATGGTGGTGGCATATAACAGACATAACAAAAAAATTAACTACAACACATCATCTTTAGCACTTTTTTGTTTCGCCGACAAACACCGTCTGGTATAGAGAAAGCAGGAAACTCACGAATGGGTAAAGAACTTGCCTTACCGAAAAATATAGTGGGCCGGCGTACACCGACGCGTTCCCCATCAACGTCATTATGATATTCATCAGCATCTGGTAAGAGATTGCTTCACACTTTCAGCATTACAAGAAGGGATTTATGCGCATGTGCACATCTAAACTAACATCGTAGACGTGATATTAATTTTATGAATGAATGAACGAACTCTAAGCAAAACAGATAACCTTTCTATCTCATTCTAATCTTGGTTCGACCAAAAAAATTGCAAATTATTTGATTAATCAATACTACCATATGTTAAGTTATATGTAAGAAAAATGAGTTTAGTTCACTTGCCCATAGGTAAAGGGCCCACGACAGAATTACTAGAATTTTTACGGTTACAAAACATGTGATAACTGTCTGACTAGAAATTGTCAGAGTAATAAACAGAGTAATTTATTGTCAAGTGTTGGAATTTCGAAATGAAGTTATCCAAGCGCATCGGTAAATACAACTTCAACGACCCTTATAGAAAGCTGTTAGATACACGCATATATATGAATTTTTTTCTCATGCTTTACATACGTACTTTTAAACTTATGAATATAGTAAACACTTGCTAGTTGTTATTCTTAATTGGTGGCTTGGTGCAAACATGCTGCCAACCTTATCATTATGTGAAGGAATGTTTATTCAGTGTTTTTATGCATTTGCGGTTCAATAACCCATAGAAAGCTCATTAATTATGAACATATATCTACGTGACACGACGCTCCTCGAGAAGATGTTGTCAACTTTACCTCACTATCCCTCACTCGTTCCGATTGCTAAATAAATATGTAGCTTTAAAGCCATTAAAAAACCAACTGGCAGCTTTTATTTCCTTATCACATTTTATATTTAATCTGGGGTTACCACCCTACAAACTAAACAACTTTAGATCACTTTTAGAGGCGCTGTGAGTAACTATTCACTTCACTAATACATGCTATATACATAATATACTTAACATAGTTTGCACGCATTCCAAGCGCGCAAGGTGTTTCCCTCTACCAAATGCTAATAATAATGAAGCGGAAAAAAAAGAGAAAATTAAATAACTTGAAAATGTGTTTGTTTTCCGTACTACCACTAACGTCACATGTCGTTCGCTTTTTATGTTTGCTCTTTTTATCGTTATTCGTTACAGTTATGGTTCTTGTTTTCTGCCCTTACTTAATAATTAATTAATCATAAATTATGCCTTCATAAAGTATTTGACATACTTTTCTTTTCCCTTTTTTTTTCTTTTTTTTTTTCTTTTAATGCAGTTTTCTTAACTCCACAATAGAACTTGCTCAACTTGTTTGCTGTTGGCATTCTTCTTGCAATGGCTTCTTGAATGCAATGGCTTTTTAAAAATATCCTAAAGTATGTCAAAGCCCTAAATTGGATTTTATGCATTGTAAGGCATAGTTTAGATCCCGATGTGAGCGCGAGTATTGAATATGCTCTAGATTGAAGACAACACGTTGCTTAGAAGGAGAAAACTTATGACTTGAATTAAATCGGCAAATAATCAGCGTGTGGAAAGTTTTCTTCCTGGTCTGTATGCCACGTAGCGATATTCATAATTTAGCGAATTGACATCTACTTCGGATTAAAAAAAGGCTTGAATCTATTTATTTTCTTTAAAAAGAACTTTAAATTACTCATTAACTTATTAACATTTTGTGACTTGAAACAAAAAGGACTATAGGAGCTTAGTTTATCCTTGTTGTTTAGTTCCCGCCGATTATAAGTTTTTGGGGAAATGATAATATCGTGATGGTTGAGAAGCTCTCTTGTTAGAGATTTAGTAGAAATTTTAAATAATTGTGATTCACTTTATCCACTAATTACCTATCGAATACAAGCGAGCTAAAAATCATCAAAGATCCGAAATCTTTATAGACCGTATAGAAATGCTTACGCATATCATATAGGTTCTAATAAATGATGATTATCAAAACTTAACTTACTACTAAAACGCGAAGGATAAAATTGGTAATATGAGGTTCAATTAAATCGACTACTCTTTCATAAGTTATGCTACCCTAGACGATTTCTAGATGTCATTAACATAATGAAGGACTTATTTTCTCCACCTTGACGATGAATATACTTGGATTTATTAGTATATGGTTCCATTTTTCTTCTTCTTCACTTTAATTACGCAGTGTATATTCTAAAAAATTACTTAGTGAATATGTTAATAGCTACGGATCACGTAATTGTAGCCTGTATCCTTTTGTTTTGTTTTAGACAGTTTTTGGGATACGATGACAACAATGCGTACTCGTCATATATTTCTGCACTTAGTACTGTTACAACGTTTGACAGCCTTAAAAGCCTAAACGAACTGAATGACTGACTGACAAGCTGCTGCGTATGTATCTGTATAAGTGTCAAACCTACATTTCGTTATAACTTAGTCTTGAAATGACCGCCGTTTATTGTCAGCTAGCTAGAGTTCAGACTTTGTGCTAAGGCGTACCATATGCATACACGTGTGCGCACATGTATATATATGTTTGCCTATGTTATTGTTGGCGTTGTTATTGCTGTTTGAATACGACGACCGGAAGCCTTCGCCAAACGTGATCTACCGTATATAACGCAGCTATGCATTTTTACCTCGCTTTTAAGCATACTTTGTTGCTGTTCTGCGGCAATGACGATGATGACGACAACAGCGACGTCGTTAGCGTTGATGATGTAGTACGATATGATATGTGAGCGTTTGTTGCTGTTGTTAGGTTACATAGATTATATGCACATATACATATACACATACACACACACAAACGCTCATCATATATGCGTACGTGTTTTCTTGAATATATGCATGTAGATAGATATGTGTGTAAAGATTAGAACGATTGTCATTTTATACACTCATGTATGTATATATACACCATGTACTTGGGTAGTTATATGGATAGAGGCAAATGTGGTACGTGCTTCCACAGAAGAAGCGTTGACTTTACGCAACTTATACACAACTTATTTCCAAGAGATAGCTGTAGAAAATACAACACCATTTACAAAACACTGGATACACACACCTACCCACTCATATTCATGTAATAATATTGGTATGGCTGACTAACAGCAAACGTTTAAAACGTATGACAACAATTTGAAATGCCATCAAAAACATTTTTCAATACAATTCATCTTCGTCCGCTTTTAAGCTCCCATTTATTGTACATACACTTTTATTGTACGTACACATAAATATGTATGTATGTGTATATATATATATATATACGCGTGCGTGCGCGCGTGCGTGTGTGTGTGTCGTCGCTCCTTTGTTTATGTGTATCTACGAAAGTACACGCACGAATGTGCATTTTTAGAGTTAGACCTTTTATGTTGATGGTGGTAGGCACGCAAACGAGATGTTGATAATAAAATCCATATAAAAAATATCGAAATAACTAGCCAACCAACCAACCAGCCAACCTGCCAACCAGCCAACCAACCAACCAGCCAATCTACCAAGCAATCCATCTATCAACCAACCAACCAAACTAGTCAGTTAGTCAGTCAGTTAAACCGCCAGCCAGTCAGCCAATCAGTCAGTTCATCATTGAGACAGTTAGTCAGTTAGCCATTCATCCAGACAGTCTGCCAGTTGGTTAGTTAGTTAGTTAGTTAGTCATTCAGTCAGCCAGTCGATCAGTCATTCAATATTTGCGCATATATATACGTAAATATACAGGTATAACAACATACACATTTACATATATATGTATATATGGTTATATATGGATATATGTGTGAATGTATGTATATATATATATTATAAATAAATAAATGTACATATCTATGCGTGGTTATATGTTTGTCTTTTGTAAGTTTATGTCTGCGTGTATTTTGTCAAACTTTTGTTCTCATTCAGGCTTTCTATTCATACAAACCCAACAGCAACAGCAACTACACTCAACCAACTAACAATTCATCCATCCATCCATCTATCGGCGCGCATTTCTGACTTGCTTTATCAGTTTGTGCGTGCTCGTCTGCTTGCTCCAAAGTCCTTTGTTTTCAAAACGTACAAACGTTTATTTAACCAACGCAATCGTTGAGAGTAGGTGCGTTTTGATGGAAAAATGTCGCTCCGACTGTCTGCCACGATCTCCCAATGTTCGGGTTTCGTTGTTTTGTTACCTTAATAACAATCAATTCAAAAATTGAAACAAATCTTACCAAACCCACCGTTGCGAGCCTTCTTTAAAATCTTAAAAATAAAGAAAAAAAACAGTAAAAGAAGAAAACAACACGAAAAATACAAAAGAAAATCACCAGAGAACGTGCGTTTAAGGCACCAACGCAATGTCTCCCCGGTGCTGCAATGTAGGCTGATAGCTGCAGCACATTTGAAAATAATGAAGGCATTTAAACACATTCCATGACAATTTATACCAGCTCTGTATGAGTTAGTTATGCATTTATATCTGAATGTCTGTCTGCGATATATATATACGTTCTTCCCACCTATCCAAAGGTTTAAAATTGATTCCACATTCTTTTTTTTTTTTTTTGGGTTTGTTTTTGTTTTTTATTTCATTTTTTATTTTAGTTCACAATTCGCAAGTAATTAAAGTTACTAATCTTCTACCCCAGTATTAGCATCCGATTACTTTATTGTCATTGTTCTAAGACGTTACAATTCTTTCCCTATTATTTCCTATATGCATGCTTTCATTTACATCAGAGCAACAAATATTTTTAAAATTAAAGCCGAAAGCTCTGCGTCTTTGTAAAAAGTTTTGAGTATTTATTAATGTAACTATGAAATACTTTTTATGCTTAAATTATGTTTACATGAAAAATTTTATTTTTATAGATACTTTTTCTCCATTATGGCATACAAAAGAATGAATAGAATTATACCGTTCTTCATCCCTTTTTTTTATTCACTTTTATTGTGTCGAGATTTTATTGCCTCAACTACCGAGATGTTGTAGACAATCAAATGCGTGTTGGCCCGGTCCCTTCAGATCATTGCCTCTCGTGATTGTTTGCTCTTTTTCAGTTATTAGGAACTCAACTTCAATTGTCATTTTACGTTGTTGTTGATTTTTTGTTTAGATAGTCATGCGTTACATTAAAGATAACATTAGTGAACTTTACAGACTTTAGCTAACCTAAAAATTGTTAAAGTTTATCAAATTTAACTGTAACGTAATGGTGCTATTGTTCTCCGCCAAATAAAGAAGGAAATGTTGATAGAAATTGCCGTTTGGAATTAATTAACCCCTTCCTTCAATTATAAAAAATAATGATCAGATTAGAGGGTTTAAGCAACAGGGCCCTTAATGCGAAGAAAACTGTTCAAAATTAATGGAAATAAATTGCTTATGATATGACGACGAGACTCGAAATGCGAAATCGAAGCAAATCAACAAACGATGAAATAATATGAGCGTAAATTATTCTCTCAATACCCTGTCAGTATACATAAAGTTATCGCTTCCAGTCAAGAATAATATCACGAGGCCTATATTCGCGACAAAATAAAACCAAAATCTTTATCGTGTTATCTCTCTTTGCTTATAATTATATTAATATGCGCAATATTTCATGTATTCAATTAATCGACACATAATCAGGTAAATATTGCCGTACCGTAAAATGGAGCTTAAATTTCATAAAATTCAGTTTAATTAATCAATCAATCGACTAATGGCCGCAGTATATTAATTTCTTTCTTTCGTTTGTAAGTTTCTGAAGCGAAATATACATCAGAGAGATATTTATGTTATTAATTAGCATCAACATTTGCCCACAACACCCCCATCACTCTCCACCTAACCTTTTATTAATCATTTTTATCTTTTAAGTTATGTGGAGATTGAAATCAAGCATAACTTAAACTGCATGTCATAGCCGTTTTCTTTCAAAAATTAGTATGCAAATAGTTTCGGTCGTATAGCACATCTTAATAGAGTGCCAATTGTTAACTAAATGAAGCAAACATAAAAAAAAAACGTATTAACTTGTATGAGGTCACACTCATTGTTACGTACGAAGCCAAAATGAGTAAAGTTTTTGGATTTCTAATTACGACTAAGCCATGTGCAAATGTGTTCACCACAAAAAGGGGTTAAATATAGCAATAGACGCCATATAGCAGGCTCCCAAAAGAGTAATTGTCAGCCCAGAATGGTATAGAAAGGAAAATCTTTCATTTCATTAATTCACACCCAAAATAATTTACTTAACTCTTTAACAAGAACATTACAGTAAATAATCAACAACTGTTCTTAAAATTCATAATAAAATATACAAATTTACAAAAATGAGCAGCCCTTAACCCTTTAAATAAAGGCTTTTCATGTTAAAGTAATGTTAACTGCCGTAAGTTGTACAAAATTACTGCTCTATTTCGTGGCTTCAACGACTTTTCAATTTAACCCATAAACAAAATTAAACTGTTATTAATCATAAAGAACAAACGACGGTTCGTTTCTTCAATTTGTTCCTGAGCGTTATGGAAAAAAATTTCGCATATATTGAGCAGCAGCAAAAAAGAGAATAATATAATAAAACTAAACAAATAAATTTAAATTTTTATATTAACATAAACCTGACCTAGACAAAGGTGTTTCAGGCCGACTAAGTACACGCATCATTCACATGTATGAACAACAAATATTTAGCGTTTGCGTATAAATAAAAGCGAAACAAGTTATCTATAATATATTATTATTTTGGGCCGACTACGTAAATACTCATCACAAACTTGTGATGTATCGAGTAATGCAAGAGAGAAAGAAAGATCAATAATATACTGTACAGTACATGGACATACGACATCTGAAACTATATGTATACACACTTTGACATTGGTATTTATCTAGACTAATATTCATACACGTATTGTATAGCGGGTTGATAGGATAAAATTCCAAAGAAAAGATAAATTATCGTCGGACCTGATAAGACTGATGGAAAACTTGAAATTAATGTTTTTCTTCTAGGCAATATATTTGACATCGAAATACTACATTTAATACATAAGCAGACAAACTAAACAGTTAAATCTATTTTGCCATTTCTCGACGATCAGAAATAAAACGTACACTTTTACATCGTACAAGCTTCAATGCATACTATCTACGCGTAATAAACGCTTGATAAATCTAGTATACCCTCTGGTGTTGGTATAATTACCAATAGCTGAAATAAAAACAATAAATTGGAATATAAGTTGAAACGATTTAAATTTTACGAACGCATCTACCCAATTTAATCACTCAAACCCTTGCGGGTAACATTAACAAAACTGTATACTGAAATATACGAGTACGAGTATAAATCAATCACAACAAACTAAAAACATGACCGTTAAAAAATATCACATCAAAATGTATCAATTGTTAGATTTGTAGGTTGAGAGACGGACTCGTTAACCAGTGTCAAACTGTCTGTAAATACTGCGTACTACTCAACTTCCTCCAAAAAAAAAAAAAAAAAAAAAAAAACTTAACAGAAAATTGAAAAAAAAAAAAAAAAAAATCTCCGCTAATATATCCCTCTTCCTTCTTCTTCTTTTTCGTTTACTTACTTAAGCGTTGCATTGCCTGAGATAGTTGCTCCTTATGTTAATGCCTATGTAAAACTCATTTGCACCAATTTTTCTTTACAACTTTCATGGCGTCAATGGCATACTTATAACCGTCTTGTGTTTCTTTTCTTTTCCGGTTGCTTTTTCTTTGAAACTTACTTACTTATGTTTTCAATAACAATAAAAAGACATACATATTTTAACATTTTTCATATTGATTTTGCATAACTTTTTCAAGGTCATATTATATATTGTTTATGTACGTAAAAGTATTAGCATGATCTACATTTCAACGTGTAACTGGTGAATATAAACATTTATAAATAAATATATAAATATAGATACACATAAATTGGATTCAATGCTCGATCCGGACAATAACCGTAGATATATGGGTACATATCCACATACACGAATCAACATGCTTATGCTTATATATATATATATATATATATATATATTTATATGTATGTATATGTATATATATATATATCCGGACAATAACCATAGATATATATATGTATATATATATTAGAGATGTGCCTTTAACCAATACTTACATATGCACGGCTGAATCGATTCCTTTTTTATTTTTTATATTATTCTTTAATGTAAATATCATTTAATAAATGTAGCATATACCACAATGTATAACTTTCGTCACGATATTTACCTACCCTACCTGTATATGTATATATACAATAAAGATTAATTTTAGCCCCAATTATTTTTATATATATTGCTATTAGTTCGAAAAGAGAATAAGTCTCATTTGTTAGAAGTAACAGACACATTACATTCTACTGTAAAACAAAATTTTGTCCTAAAAGACATATGGTCTATATCGTAAAAATTCGAAGAAGCGTAAATCATCCGTAAAGTTCCCTTGTCAACAAAATGCAATAGGTGAAGGAATTTTTACGATCGTACATCAATATATTTTTGGAATATTTTATAGAGTCCAGATGCTTTTGATATGCGATATCAGCAAGAAGGAACTGAATGTCACGTGTTCAGCGAAGTAGCGAAATTACTGGAAGCAAAGTTCAATCAGTTAAAAGAAAGCTTGTAATTTCCCACTTACCAACATTCTGTTGCTCAAAACTATTCGTTTCTCTAAAACAAGCAGAAACGCAATGGTGGCATGTGGCCCACCTTTAAATGCGCTACACCATTTTGCTTAATATAGTTATTCAGACAAGGGCTTTTCAAAACGTAGTGGGTGGACAAAAAAGTGATCCGATCCAAACCATTTTCAGGTGGCCTTTCGGAAACCTTCGGGTCAAAATATTTCGATGTACCAAATCTTTGTCAAGGGATCTCAAACATTGCCATCTGTGGGCCAAATCCAAGACCACAAGACAGACAGACGGACGGACAAGCTTTAATCGATTTCGAGAGTGATTCTGAATCGGTCGGTACAATAAAAGGTGAGCCTACCTCAAGTCCGCCTAGGTGTTGCATACATTCGCACTAACCCAATCTAGCCTTGTAGCACAAATGATGTAACGTAAAATAAACTATTTATGCTACCAAATATATTTGTTAACTAATTGTACTACGATGCATATTACTCTGATTGAAAATTAAGGTATTCTAAGACACAAATTATTAACAGTTGGACTTGAGGAGCAGAACTTCGTAACACCCAACACCACCATAATCGAAGAAAACTTTCAACTTTATTTCGATTTTTGAGCAACTTTGGTTTGGTTGTTTCGATCTTACTTCGTCTTTTTCACGTTATTCGCTTCATTGGTACGTTGTTCTCATGTGATTCGTCTACATTAAACACTGATCTTCTCAATGATGTGTTTCAGAACCTTCTGCTAGTAAAAAACTATTGTTTTAGAGACGTAGTAAAGACTCGAAAAACTTACTTTGGTACTTACGTTTGCAAAAACAAGTGTAATTGTTCAACAGTTAAATACATTGACATAAAACTCTATATAGATATGAAAAGCCCTACTACCAATCTACAAAAAAAAAAAAATAAATAAATAATAATAATAATGCTTCCACGATTTCATAGCACGCACGCATTTCAAATCAACCTTTTTTTATTCTCAATACTATAACTTACTATAAGTAATTAAATAAAAATATACATACATACATATTATACTCTATGTTATATATTTGCGTTAGCATGAATGTAAATATTCTTTAACTTAATCCCTCCTTCGGTGGATCGCAAACCTAGTCGCTTCCATGTGCTGTTGTTTCATGGTCATTGAAAGTTTTCTCCGAGCTGGGGCAATATTTCTGCTTAAAGTTTAAGTCATGTTCAAATTTCGATTAATAGGAAATGAAAAATCAGACAGATATTCTATACCGAGTTTCGAGATAAAGGGAAGAATCTATAATGTGTTGCAAGCGGAATAACTAAATTAGTAGAAGATTTCATACCAAACATCGAACTATTATGGCGTACTGCAATAAACTTCTTCCTCTGCCCATCTAGCTGTTCTGCTGACGTATTATGAAAACGATATATATTTTTACAGCATCTAAAATTCTTATTATGATCTTCTCATCGTCCGTCCTTGTTTTCTTTTGACTTTCTGAAACTGATTAAGAAGTAAAACCGCGTTTTATAAAATCATTTTTCATAAATAGCAGAGCATTTTGACATATTGTTCTCACTTCTAAGAGTAATAAGTGCATGAAAGTCCCTGAAGAAATATAAAGAAATGGCCACATTGCCACTGTCACGGTGCCAATAAAGCACTAATTTCTTTTTTGTTTGCACACTCGATTAGTTACCCTCTTTGCTATCGTTTATAAGTCAGCTAATTCAAGGTGGTACTGATGACATGGCACACTTTCATCACAAAGTTTGAAGAATATACCAAAAATTTAGACCGGAAGACACCTGTCAACTTTCCCCATAGAACATATACAAAGGTATGCAGGTGAAACCGCAAATCATTGATATAAATGATTTAAGAATTTATTGATCAGATACAAGGAAATTGAAATGAGATTATACTGAAAATCCGGGAAAGGCCCCATTCCTCTGCTGTCTCATTTTTAGACCAGTTTGTTTGCATTCCTTCTTGCTCATAGGCTTTTCATGAATTTTTTTCGAACTAGTCAGTTGAGTAAAAGGCGTTTAATTTTATATAAGGTAATCCATCAACATTTTTTTAATACAATGTCAGCGGCAACATTAAATGACAACGTGAAACGGCAGCTGCTGTTGACATCTAAATGATTTCTTAATATGAGTGGCGTTTTTACTTTGATTCATACTTCGATTGAAACCTTTATTAAAAAGAACTTAAAGAATTCACACCCCTTCTAGCTAAAAACTGAAGGAAAACTAGAACAACTAAATCATAGTTGTCATGTTGCGGTTACTTTAACTGTGTTTAAGTTTTTTTCTTTTCACGAAAATTTCTCGATAAAAGTTCGTTTATTTCCTTTTTTCCTCTTTGCTGCTTTCCAGGCTGTTGTGGTGGATTTTAGTGGCAACATATCATCATCATCAGCAGCAGCAGCAGCAGCACCATCAGTATGTTGTGGTATATCCGCAGCAAAATAAAACGCGTTTACAGACATTTTTTAAACCCTAGCTGAGCATAGCTGGGATTTTACACATGTTTTGTTGTCCCCATGTTATTGCTTTCCCTTCTTTTCCTTCTTTATTTATTGCTCTCGCTCTTCCTGGATTGAAAACTTCATGCTAGAAAACAAAATCCAGTCAACATTGACATGTCGCTAAAATCTGTACAAAATCACAACACAACTATTACGTTTGTTGCTAATGCTACACCGTGATGGAGATATAATTTGCAGTTAGTGTATGCGATTGTGCATTAACCACAGCCGCCATTTCGTTTTTCACTTTTCACAGTTCGGTTGACAACCGCAACTCTTTTTTCATATAATGCAGAACAGTCCAAACATTTAGCACCAACGGGATATGGCATTTAAAATATGTACGAAAGAACTTATTAATCCATTGCACCTTAATATTCATAATTTTCATAATATATTTGCGCTCTCCATAGATTTTATAATATTCCAAATTTGTCGAACATAGTCTAAGCTTTGGAATGCGCATTGGCGAACAAATAGTTTATATATATTGGTGGTTAATATTATGGAGAGCATCGAATATTGGTCATGTTCATATATCGATCTGTTCGATCTGCCTTTTGTTTACACATCCTTGTAGAAATCTCGATCATGATCTCAAAATATTATGGCAAAGAATGAACTTAACCTTATATTTGCTCTTTTCATTGTTATGGAGTTCGGTTGAACAATTTTATACAAGTTCGCTTATATTCGATTATAAATCTGGCAAATTTTAGATCCCCTCCATTATTTTAAGGATGTTTTCCACTATACGTGCTTGTTATTCTCTCGATATCTTTTTATGAGCATGAATGCAATACATTGGTTGATTGATTGGTTAGGTGCTCGCCTGTTATGTTACTATATCCCTATACCAATACATTTACCGCACAGTGGAAAATAAATTTTAGAAGCTTCTTGTCATTGAATCGTGTTTGGCAATAGTAATCAGATGGCGTCATAGTGACATACTTTTCAAAGGTGAGACTTCGAAATCGAGCTATTTTTAAGGGAAAATATCACAAATATAAAAATGGACATGGACTTCATATATCGGCTTCATATGAAGCAATTCAGGAGAGTTGACCACAATTAGGGAAAGGCAAAGGCGTTTTGTTTCATCGCGACTACCGTAGACCACAAACACCTTTCCGCAAGTTCAAGAGCTTGGCGGAAAAGGATTGACGCATCTACCGTTTACCCCGTCGTCTGTATTCTCATAATAGCGTAAAACGGACTTCGAAAGAGTTTCTCCGTTTTAGTGTAAATCTCTTTGTAACTATTTTCTTTATTTCAGGTTTGCTCCTTGAATTCGTTATACTAAATAGTTTACGAGTATGATGTCCAAAACTAATTTTGCTAAAACACGTTAGAACTCCACACCAGTAATTGACTGATATTACCTTAGTCTTAATACATATATGTACCGATTGTAAAGAAATAAACAAAAAGAAAAAACACAAAGTATGCGTTTAATGTTGAAATTTGACGACTTGACCTTCGTACGACGTCATCTTGGACATCCTCGATTTGGCATTTAGCAGCGTAATTTATTTTTAAAAATTTCTCAAACGGCCTATATGTTTATAGGATTTCTTCATCAGATTTCTTGCTATTTTATTCCATCGTTTTTGTCCACATCGCCTAATTTCTTTCCGTAGTCAAGGACTTCTTGCGGCTGCCTTACTGTACATTGTATGGATATATCTTCTATCTATAAAAAAGAAATTTAGCCAATGTTTTGTTTTTTTAATTTACTTACAGACTTATCAGTGTTATAAAGAAAACATGCCACTAAACGAGATTTGTTTTACATTTTAATGAAATTTTGATTTTTTTTCCGAGTCGTAATTTTTTATTTCACATGACAAATGTGCACTTAACTGAACGCAGTTAAGTGGTTAATGTGCATATAGTTTGAAATGGATTTTGTTTCCATGCCGCACATTGTTACACATTTTGAAATCAAATATTTTAATCATTTTACATTTGATGAAAGCATTTATGCTGATACCCTCACTACAGTGCAAAACTAACGCTTAGCAAAACTAAAACTGTTGTATGTAATTAAGTTACAATTCGAACAATTGAAGGAGACAGTGAGTCAAAAAGGCTGATCAAAAAAAAAAAAAAAAAAAAAAAAAAAAAAGATATTAACATATTTTTTAATACTTGCATTAATAACATGGTTAATCTTTCACGGTTAAGCCAGAGTAGTCTTCTTGACTTCTCAACTTTAACAAACGTACATACAATTTATATTAATGGAGCAATGATGTTATTTGGAGTCCAGAGAGCGTGTGTGAGAAATTTGTCGGGCAATTTTTCCAGAATGACAAACAATTATTAATTGGAAAGCACTTCAAAGTAGTTATTGGAATACTTGCGAGTCGGAGTGAGAACTGTTTTCTCTAATTAAAGTCACACCAATAGTCAGTGCAGCGATTGTTCTCTATAAAGGATATCGAAAAGAAAAAATCAAGTAAACAACAACACAATGTATAAAAGAAAGAAAAAAAAAAAACTAAGATCATTATCACCAGGCTCACACATAGTGAAGGCAACACGAAATCAAACAATAAAACCTGCCGGGCAGGATCAAGCGACAACAACGACGATCATACCTTTACACGCTGAGCAAGAATACTAAGAGAGCTTAACAAAATAATTTGTGTGCTCTGAAGAACATGCATCGACGAAAAAAAAAAAAACACAATAGCTCGATGAACAAAACACTCACCTAAGGAACGGGACGGACATTTGTTTTTTCTTTATTTGTTTTTTTTTTTTTTTTTTT
>CCAG010022769.1:0-12500 GCA_001077435.1 Glossina morsitans morsitans
AAACACTCACCTAAAGAACGGGACGGACTATTTGTTTTTCTTTATTTGTTTTTTTTTTTTTTTTTAATTTTTCCTTTTTGTTGTTGTTGTTAAATGTCCCGTGTATTTGTTGGTTAGTTGAAAGAGCGTGTAAATGCTATAAACATGTAAGAAGAAGAATACAGTAATTTTGAACGAATGGCAATTAGTTGCCGTCACCGGAGTCCTTGATAGATACGTGAATGGTAAACGCAGGCAAGGAAGCATAGAAATATTAGGGGACGATATAAAAGACCTTCTGACAAGCGGCTACAAGGAAAATGTAGAATGTTTTGTTATGTTGCGGTTAGTGAGCAGGTGTCAACGTGTAATGGTCTTTAACTTTAAAAACCATATATTATAAATTCAACATGATCACCTTAGCATAACAAGTAACATTGAAACATCGAAATAAACCGAAAGGAGTTATGAAAACATGCTGCAATTTTCAGTAGCGTTACTATAAATAGAATTGGGGAACTGTAAGCTGTAATGTTGCTATCGTTATTTAGTAGTAGTGGATGCAGCATGTTGATGCTCTTCCTATGTATCTGGGAAATGTTGAAAACACATTGCATTCCCAACAAAAACATAAATATTTTTTTTTTTCTTATTTGTAAACATCAAACTGGTGCTAATAATAGAAAATGATGATCTAAAACAACACTTGAAAAATACATGTTGTTTTGTCTTTTTTGTTGCCTTTCTTTCAAATCAACAACAATTATCTCCAAAGTAGTTACTTAATACAACTACATATACATATATACAAATACTACCACTACTACTACTACTACGACTACTACTACCACTACTGCAAAATAAACACAGAAGTGCGACTTACATGGAATTAGCAATCGCTTGTTCTCATCAAATTCCATACTGAAGGTTTTCACTTGTAACGAAAGATATGGTTGAGGTGACCTTTCTAATAAATCATGTCAAATTTTCGTTTGTTTTACTGCTCAGAATCCATCAAATTTTTTCTCTTTTTTCGACGTTCATCGTTTACAGAAAGTCATCATTTTTTAGAATTTAGGGCGTTTCGTGGTTCCTTGAAATTATCATCGTTTACAGCTATTGTGTCCAAACGCAAACAAGTAAACAAATGTACAAACATATGTAAAATATTGTGACAACAAATAATCTCTTTTCTTAGTGGATTTTCAATCGCGCCCAAGTTTTGTTTCAGAAACAAGTGATAATTAACGTTTCTAATACGCCAAAGAATACGGTGCTAAAGAAAATACAAAGAAGTATTCTTTCCTTTTAGATTTTATGTAAAAAACCAAACCATTTCTTCGGAAGCTTAAATTTTATTTGTTTGACATTTCATTCGAAACGAAAATTAACTTTGAATTTCTATATAACTGTTGTTTAGCACTACCTTGTTCACTTGTCATATTATTTGACTTCAAGTCTTTTATATATATTACAAGTTAAATCTACAAGGTAAAATTAAATCGGCCCGCTACGAAATGTATGTACGTCACTTTTAAAGATAACTGGCCATGTTAACGTGGAAAGCGCGCCAGACATCGTTATTCAATTGAATTCAATTAATACCTCTGTCCGAAAATCTCAAAATCATTGAATTATTAAGTTTGACGCTATTTTTGAATTGTCAACGCACAACTGTCATTGTAATCACATTTAGAAAGCGAAAGTTGAGAGGTGAAGTTCTTCTTGCTTTTGATTAATCATCGTCGAATGCCTTTTCGCATAATCACAGTGAATTTAATCAATAAATTCGGGTAGAGAACAAAAACCATTAAGTCAATATCTGCTTATATTTGTTAAGCCCCTGCAAAATCATAGATTAACTTCATCAAATTATTGGGAGCAATGAAACATGCATCCTTTACGAAAATCCTAAACGAAAAAAAGAATCGCTTTGTCCTGTCCAACGAAGCCAAATGTTAATTCCAAAAGAGTGCTACTGCGCACTGGATAGGATTGAAAAGAAGTTATCCGCTAACAGCTTCTATAGCCTGATGAAACTATTACATCGATGTGAACAATGTGAAGACAAAGTAGTCAAACTAAGTGACGAATTTAACGAGCTCGAAAAATAATTTTCCAATTAAGGAAGTGATTGTTAACTTGGGTCAGGAACTTCTTCGGCAATCGGATAATTCTCCAAGCCTGATTACCACTTGTTCAGATCAATGTAGTCATGTGTAGTAGAGCAGCGGTTCGCGAAAGTTGGGAATGTGCGAAAATAGCTCGAGGACTATTTCGCCTCAGAAGCCTCAAATTGAACGTTTATAAGAAAAAACTAGTATTCGGTCCTTTATTCAAAGTACTCTCCATAGTCAGTTACTGCTTCATCTGTTTGTTAAGTGGATTATGAATACCATCACGAATACGCAATTGATGTCTTGAAGTTACACACAAAGGAAAGCCACTATTTTCGTATCGTCCTAACAATGAAAGCGCTGCTGCAGCAAGCAATACATGGACGTACAGACACTAATTTTAATCAGAATTAATGCAACTTATATTGCATTAGCCTCAGCTAACCCCACCAAAAAGTGGTTGTGGTTGTCATGGATATTCAGTTTTATCGTCGATGTTCGTCGTTCGTATACAAATTTATCATGCAACACATTTCAAAGGTGCTATTCTTCGAATCAAGCAGAAGGGTTTTTTGACACAGAAGTGGATCCATTCAAATCTCCAAAAAGCTATGCTATGAACGAGTTAGTGGTATAATTTGTACTATCTTATAAATCTTACAGATCATATATTTAGAAAGAGAAGTTATAGTTTTGTTCAGCACGCTATAGTACTACAGTGTAGCAGAGTTAAGGTCTCTTTTGTAGAACAACCAAAACATATTCACCATTCTAATAATAAATATTACATAATATATTGTGCAATATATAAAAAGGATTAGAGCGCTCTAATGCAATTTGTTAGTCATTCTTGTATTAGATGTAGCTCTTTAAGCTCATTCACATGAAAAAAGGTTTGCGCAAATCTCATTCATTCATACATTCTCTGTTTTTCCTATAGCCATTTTTTGTTTTGAGTTAAAAAAAAATTGCTTATACTTTATAAAAGGTATTACATAAAAAATATCAAGAATTGGTAAAGGAAGAAAACAGTTCATTAATCACTGCTTGCAATATATTTACAAGAAGTCGAACCAATCTCCTACGTATTCTACTTGATTGAAATGTGCCTTTCAATTGCTGTAGCGAACTTACTGTTATGCGTTTAATTCACTTTAAACGCTTTGCCGGAAATAGTGACGTTAACGTCTGAAAAAAAACGATATGAGATGGATTCATATTAGGTGAGTATCGTGCCTGTTTAGCGACGCTAGGTAAGTTTTCGGCTAGAACCTCTTGCAAAATGATTAACTTTATTAAGCTGTTTCGAAACAAATTAGGCTGAGTAACTCACATCACATCGTGCCCTAACTTTATCAAGCTGTCGTACGAACTTTCGAATACTAGGTTTTTACATTTTGGTGATATTTCGGTTCAGCAAGGTAAATCAAGTCTTATATTTTAGTGTTCAATGAACCCTTTTCTATACCCATCACCGAAGGATGGGGGCTATATTTATTTTGTTTAAAATATTAACGGCGCCCAGAAGGAAACTTCAGAGACCCGACAAGGTATATGTAATCTTGATCAGCACCAAATTCTGAATCGAATTAAGCACGTCCGTCTGTCTGTCTGGCCGTTTGTCTGATGAAGCTATGGACTTCAAATTTGACCGAAACATTGGAAGTTCTTCCACGCAGCTTGGTGTTGAAAATGGGCCACGTCGCTTGGAACACCCGCCCACGATACTACGTAAATTGGAGAGTCCTCTGTTTTTCAAAAAGAATAAAAAATTGTGTTTTTTTTTTTTTTGCTTATTACTCATATAGTACAGCCTATAAATTTTATGGGCGGTGCTGTATTACATGTACAAAAATGGAAATAATCGGCCATGCCTGCTCAATTTTATAGTGTACTACAATTTCTTTTTTTTCTCAAAACCTTTATTACGCACCAAAGCAAGCTTCAAAAAGCCCATAAAGTTTATAAATTCTCGCCCAATTTCAAATTCGTAATGCACCTAAGCGTATCCGTCCGTTCATCTCTCCATCTGCGCAACCGTGTAGCGCCTGCAAACTTGCAAGAGAATTTGAAAAGCACCACAACTTTTCAAAGAACTCCCTTACAACACGCCTACATGTATATGTAACAAAAAATGTGAACATCTTTACCTTTCGCTTGCTTGTTACTCCTAAAATACAACACATAGTCCATATAAATTTCCACGTTTATTTTAAAAATCGAAAACATCAGCCGCGTTCACCCAGTATTGTAGAGCATGACAATACAGTTCCCTTCCTTCTTTTTTATGATGCCGGTGATGGGTATAAAAGATTCGGTTACGATCGAATATAATTTTTTTACTTGTTAAATATCACATAAATGAATAAATTTGATTTGTCCGATTGACGATAGATTGACGATTTTGTTACATATTCAGCATTCGATAAATGAAATGTTTTTTTAAATACAAAACAAACACACAAATAGTGAACCTTGCATTGAAAAGTGCACTGCTTTAAAAATTACCTTAAAATTTCACGCGATAACTCAGTACATTGCTATTAATATATATATACATATATAGGGAATTATTATAATAGCATCTAAACACTAAAACCACATCTTCCGGATATAATATGTACGCATAATTTATGTTTTGCTTAACGCTTGATTTCAAATTTCGTATTATAAACTAATAAAATTATCTTCACGCACAGGCGAAGACGATCCTTTGGCCCAGATGAAATACCCATAATTATGAGGCGGATTGCATATTGCGGCTGAAGCACTGCAAGCATTAATGCCGATACCATTGCCAATGTTGATACCTTACTAAAGCATACTCAGTTTTATAAAACAAAACGCAACGCGTCACTGCCGGGTGTCTACAAGCGATAGCAGGCGATCCTTTAAAACTTAAAAAATTAAATATTTCGAATTTTAAAAGACTAGCAAGACAAGTATTCTAGCCAATAACTTTAAGGTTTAAAGTCTTGAGGTTTTATTTCTTCGGCGATTAAGAGTAATTTTTTCCGACACTTTTTTAAACAACTTTAGCCGCACAACAAAAACATAAAAAAGGATTTTTATTAAAAATTAGCAAATGGCACGCGAGTCGCAAAACCAAAAAAAAACAAAAAAAAAAAAATGCGAATCAAAAACAAACAATTAAACGAAGAACTAAAACCTATTAAAAGTTTGATTTTGAAAAAATTTCCATTCTGAAAATGTTTTTCAAACCTTATTTTTATCTTCTTCTTTACTTTATAATAAAGCGCTTAAGACATATATTTAACCATTTGATGCCAAATTTTTACTTATACAGTTTAAGAACGATACAAATTTCTCAAATTTGTTTTTCGCGTCTGGCACTTCGAACATACGCTAGGTTACTTTGCATGGTGGTAACAGATAAAAATAAACGCCACAACCTTTTCTCTACCTATCTAAGATGTGAATTTTAAAACTCAACTAAATTGAACAAGACGTTCACCAACCAATTGGTAAAAATTGAAAAATTGCGACAAAAACTTCTACATAACTCTATATATATATATATATATATATGACATTTGCTATTATTTTACAATTAGATAATAGAATGTTTATATTTGTAGGGGTTAGAGTTGTAGAGGTGCTGCCACATTTTCTAACTAAGAATCGCCGTGAGTGTGTTGTTTTGCAGATTAACGTACGTAGTTATTGCGTATCGAAAGTTCGTTGCAAGCTTCACTTACTTGTTTTTTAAACGCTTTCATATAAAATGCACCTGTTGTTAATTTTTTTCTTTCTTTTAATAAAGCTTTCAAGAAAAATTATTACTATTTTTATTTATTTATATATTTATTTATATATTTATATTTATTTATACATAATATATTTATATATTGCTAATGAGCTTATATTAGTAAAGTCAAGAAGGGTTGAGGTGTGAAGTGGAGAAGGCTCAAACGATTTCTACCCTCAACTGGTTTGTCTATCACCTTTATAAAGTGATGACTAGAAAAATCTTTTTAATTATATATGAATTATTGTATAAATTTCTTTGTTGCTGGGGTGTTTGCATTTTTTTATTTTTATTTATTTTTTTTTTTTTTTATAATTTATTACAAATTCTCGTAAATAAGTTGAAAAATAAAACTTGTTTGTAATAACAACCTTTTCTTTGTTAAGATTTCTTGTTGTATAGCTTAGAATTTTTTTTTTTTTTTTTTTTTTTTGTTTAATACCGCAAATTATTGCCAGAGGAGTCATCCAATAAATGCAAGACTCACTACACGTGTCTTTGACAATCTACCTTTTTAAGGTCTCTGTGCATTTGTCCCACGTATTAACTTATTTTAAAAAATATTGTAAAAGTAAAAAAATTCCTTTTCCTGAATTCAAAGCTATGTTTGTTTGTTGTTGTTTTTTTTTTTCTATATTCATTTTGCGTTTTTATTCGCAAATTTTGACAAAAGAAACCTTTTTTTTAGGCAACTGCAATAAAATATGTTGTGTTGTCATTGCACAAGTCATTCGGCTAAATGGTAAAATAATCTGACCAGTTTAACAGTTCAGCAGTTTGGAAAGCCACAGGAAGGATTAAAAACGGAGAAGGGGAAATAGAAAAACTGGGTCGAGCGGGTTGCCAATTTCTACGATTCCCTTCATATCATAGATGCAATAAACGGTATGGCACTACCTACGTCCGTCTACTATTCACCGTTAGAAAATGTGGAGATGTTCTTTGATAATATCATGGTGTGGAAAATCGCATTATAGGAAAAATTAGTTCACTACCAAAATATGGATTCGAATCTCAAAGAGAGAAACGGACTTTTACAGTATAATATTTTAAACATATTCTTTTATTATGCAACAATAAGTTACATAACAGAGTTCATCATAACTAACTTCAATCAACTGTAATGTCATATAAAAACTTCAAAAACCAAAATGTCAAGTTGAATAATTCAAAATGAAATGAAACAAACTTTTCTCATCGCGACTTAACACAATCCCTCGTTGAATGTTTGATTTGCCTTATTTCAATTTTTGGATCCGGTTCGTGGACGAATTTTGTATTTCGAAGAATCTATGATTAAAGATTATTGCGACTTTGCAACTCTTGATAAAATCTTTATAAACTTTATAAGCAATTCTAAGTTGTTGTTAGAATCAGTTTAACATCGTCAGCATACATTAATATATAACCGGACTTAATCATCGATAAAAGATAATTTATATAAAAAATAAAGGACTGCTTTGAAATACACCTGAGGTCACAGGAAATTCGTCAGAAGAGATAGCGTTCATCAGAACTCTAAAGGATCTATATTGAAGAGAGAAGGACATTCATTTCAATAAATGTGAGGGGAAACCAGAGGACTGAAGTTCGAAGAACAATAACTTATGAATAACTCAAAATCAAAAGCCTTACTAAAATATCTATATCCGTTACATCCGTTTGTGAGGCACGTACGAATGTCTTGAAGACATTTCAATTAAATTCTAAAAGATCCCTTATAGTTGTTCTGTCCTTAAGGCAGACATCCAGAAAGATGTAAACTTTGATAGCAAGAACTGTCCTAACTGTTCAGTAATGATTTGTTCAAGAAGTTTAGATAAAATACTCAACTCGGTAATGGCTCTGTAGACAACTATTACTTTTGTGCAGTACGATAGGAAAACTAATTTTGCAACATAATGGAAAAACATTAGTTCGCAACGAAATATTAAAATTAATTGAAATTCGGCCACATAGTTCCTCGGCGCACGATATGAGAGTACATGACGGTATGCCGTCCGGCTCAGGGACGCAACTATGCTTCAGTGACCTCAATCTTTAAAGTACATCCAACTCCCAAATAGTAACATTTGGAACAACAATAGAGTCGTTTATTTGGTACGAGCAATTGCTTGTAAACTCAGAAGTGCTAGTAGCGTGCGATTTCACGATCGTCAGGGAATTCAGTGCCTCTATATGACATCAATGTAGTGATGCTTTTATATTATCGTAATATTATCGTAAATATACTATAAAATGTTCGAATGAGAGCAATGAAAATTGTTGCGTTTATGTTGCTCGTCATGTGCAGAAATCCTGCTTTGGAGAAAAACGCATTTGAGTCTTACAGATACATAGTTTTATTGCAATAAATTGTTCATTTTTTTTTCTTTTGCTTTTCAATACAGTGCAGCCCTAGGAGCATAAAAATACTCTGCTATATTCAATGATTATTCCATCGTCTCTATCCTGAAGTTGTTTTGCTCGAATACGTCGTTGTTGACGCATCAAAGAGCGACACGTACATTTTACACTTTACCTGTTGCGAAATGCGAATGATAAGAAAAGGAATGAAAGGAAAAAAATATGTAATTCTATAATTGAACTCGACACCAACTCCAAAAACTTCAAGATACACTCTTCATTTCTCAGTCAAAACGCTGAAAGCTTTTCAATAGTTCCCGGCGTCATACTTTTCAAAGCTATTTTTATTTGGAAACGCTTTTCAATGAACATAAATACTTTCGTAAGACATCTTTTAATGTGTTAAAGGTAAGATATAGCTGCAACTTCCCAACGCGGGCTCCTTTGATTACATCCAGCGTTCTTGGAATGTGTAGAAAAAAATCCCAAATTACAAACAAAGTATTTCCTTCCACACACTCTAAAAGATTCACAGGTCCTGTTAGATCAATAAAAAAATTTTATTTTATGTCTGAAATGTAACCATGTTTTAACAAAGTGTTTTCGCAAAATAACGCTAAATAACGCACAATACGCGTTTGCTTTTTATACCTATCATTTAAAAGGATGAGGCGTATATTCACTTGGTCAAAACGTTTGCACCACTCAAAAGAAAGCTTCAGAGACCCTACAAAGTATATATATTCTTGATCATCATCAAATTCTTAATTGATTTGAGCCTATTTCAAATATTCTAGTGGCCAAAAAAGGAAGCTATCGGCTTAAAATTTAGCATTGGAAGTTTTTGGACGCAGGTTGGAAGGAACGCGCTTATAATACCACGTAAACTGAGAGCACTTCTACTTTATAAAAGGAACAGGAAATTTTTTTTTGCTCACTACTCCTAAACTGCAGCATGCTGCAGTATCTGTACAAAGTGACAGAATGGAAAAAATTGTCAATGCTTACTGGATGTTATTAAAATTTAATTTTTTTTCAATACTTCAAATTCGGAATACATCTAAGGATGTATGCGGTTCGTCTGTCCATCTGTCTGTCTACCCATCTGCATAATATCTGTGCTAAAGTTTCTCCCGTTTGTAAAACTAAAAATATCACCTACAAATTTGCAAAGAAATTTGAAAATGACTCAAACCGGTCAAACGACACGCCTACAACGCCCACAAAATCCCATGCAACAAAAATTGCGAACATCTTTGCCTGCTATGTTTTTATTGAAAGAAATCAACCGCGAGCATGAAAATTTAGTTTTTTTCCTTTTTTGTTTTTTTTGTCTCATTTAGGGTAACGATGATAGCTATAAAAAATTCGGTCTCGACCGAATATAATTTTCTTGCTTGTTTCTTTTAATCGATTGCGAAAGAAATATAAAACTTTTCATCGTTTTTCCTATTTTGTTATAAATTAAAAACACGTTTATTCCTAAATGTAATACATAATGTACAACGAAGCTTATGGATCTGCTTGAATCGAGACACTTTAAATAACAAAAACCAAAAAAAAAAAACAATATAAAAATAAAAAAGAAAGCAATTTTCAACATTTTAAGTTTAGTGTAGATTTAGGTTTATGTAGAGATGGATATACACAGTTATAAATTACCAGCCAAAGGGCATCAATGTCTTGAACAGGTCGAAATATTACTCACAATAACAGGTCGGTCGGTTTAGTGATCGTAAAGTTGATCGTGTTTAGTTAATCAATAGCTAATGCAGACATGCAATACGCACTTATAGATATCATGGCATCATTATTATATGTGTTCCTCCTTGACTTTTTTGTTTTCCTTTCGTTTCTTCTTTTTCTTTTTCTTGTTTTTATTCTGTTGAACCAAGTTTATGAAAACACGTTGGTAAATACCTTTCTATGGGTATGTTGAATGAAAATCGTCATAACAGTCGGTGATGATTTTATAGCAGAAACGGTCAACAAGTAGATCGCCAACACCGTAACCGCGTTCTAAAATTGAATACAATGATTGACCACATGACAAAAAAAAAAAGATTATTTTTATAAATTAAGGTTCGAATAGGCAGACCGCAATATACTCTTAAGAATTGATACACAAATTGATCGCGTTGAGGCAGACCCCTTGTAATTATTGTTTGAATAAACTTTTAAATAGTCTATCGAAGAAACCTTGTATAAACCTTGAAAGATTCATTCCAAACCAATAAATTCCATTTTTGATGATTTAATTTGAATGAAACGATTATCATACTCTAATTCTCCCATCCGACCCTTTTCCATACACCCCTTCAAAAATTGTTCCCCACTCATTTCCCTCTCGTTCTATCCCTCTTTTCCTTTGTTATGGCGCGCCACTGGTAGTTAGATAACGTGTTGAAGACCCAAACGGTTTCAAAATGTAAAACAACACAAGCAGAAATTTAAAAAAATGTCATAAATTATTTAAAAGAAAAAAAAAGAAAAAGAATTAAAATGTATATAAATACCTGAAAATACAAATAAACAAGGCGAAACACAAATTAAAGTTTAACCAAAAATTTCTGACATAGCGTGGACCGAATCTCCTGTTGCCCACCTTCTTTATATATTATTGTATGATTTTTAGAAAATATTACTTTCTCTTTGAAAGCATTATTTATAAAATATTAAAGATCGATTAGAAATTAATTTTATTTGGTTGTAATTGAAATGCAAACTTTAGCCGCAGTCTTCATTAAATGACCATTTTATTTCAATTATATGTATATAAGAAAAGATATCCAGCCAACTTGTATATTCTGAGCTTGATTGAGATCAAATCCCAATATGACTGAGAGGGTTCATCGGTTTCTTGCCATCCGACTTTTAGTTGTGAACAATAAATCCATTGAAAAAATCAAAATCATTGAAGAATAATTTCAACTTCTTGCATTCGATAGTTAAGTGATAAGATAAGTGTAAACCGATTTTAGTCGGTTTCGTTGGCGACGCTTTTGCAGAATACTGACGGTGTCATTTCTTCATATTTTTTATTGGCTAAACAGACATGACCGTATCGCTGTAAATCGATCTTTAAAATAATTTCATAATGCTTACAAAGGGACGGTTCATATAATTTCCGGAATATTCATTCAGCTAATCGTTACATAAGCTATATTAAAATTAATGTACATGTAGATGTGTATAAAACCATTACTATTCCGTATGTAGATATATTTATGTATGTGGGGTGTTTATAAAGATAAAAGTTAAAGAAACTGTGCTCAATCTTGATGATGTTGATTTGGGTATACAAACAATAACAAACACACACACTTTAGGCTATTTTATTGCATTCAATTGATTGTTCTACATTTTTTTATTGGTATTCTTTAACAGATTAGCTACAAAATCAATTTGGCTAGTGTAACTGGTAGATGGATGGATAGTGTTGGCACACACACACACACACACACACACAAACACACAGACACACATAAACACGCACATAAACATATACAAATATACGGATATAAACGTGAGCCTATGCACATTTGTAGGAACTGAGTGCGCAGGTGATTTTAGCTATTAAGCCGCTTAAGTGCCACTAAACTTTTTGGTTATTAAGACAAAGTCTCATTTTTTGAATTGAGTCACTAATAATGAATAATAAAATACCGTAAGGGTAAAACGTAGACGATTGAAAATGTATCAGGTGGGCAGCGAGCTGTTTATGAGCAGATTGAATTAACTTTTGGGCATCGTCCGCTTAAAAAGATCTGTGAGACGTTCAGTTTATGAAATTATGAAATTTCCTTTTATTTTGTATAATTTGAAGGCCAAGAGAATGAAATTTTTTGTAGAAATTAGTGGTTCCATATAAATATAAGTGCGTATATTTAGCCGTGTGCACATTGTTGCTCACGTGTTTCCTTAAGCAGGTGTGTTTTTTAGAGGAATGGATCTCTTCAAAAACATCTCTATTTCTTTCAAAAACAAAAAGCGCAATACAAGAATCACTTGTCTGTGACAATTTTTTGATAATGAAAAAAACAAAATAAAATACGAAGAAAGAAAATATTCCCATAGATTGCGCTAACTGTTTATATAACAATGAATCAATAGTTAAGGCAACGGTGAATATCACCTTATTTAATTTATATAACAGAAAAAATAAATAGGTTTCTGAAACCTTTGCCGTGAGAGAATGAACAGAATTAGATTCTGTTGGGGATATTAATATATATTTACTCTTCAATCTTTTCAATGCACTTAATAAATTTCAATGCATTGCAGGTGTT
>CCAG010022769.1:15000-48221 GCA_001077435.1 Glossina morsitans morsitans
AAGAAAAACAAAATACAAAAAACATTAACAAAAATGTAGATACTGGCTCAACTGCACTCTCGTGGATGAATCTCTGTGTACTGTATTGGAAATAATTTGCGCACCGATAGATTCTTATTACATATTACGATTTTATTGGAGCTACCTCGGTTTACAAGCATCTCTTTCTTCGTCCACAATCAGACCGAGTGGGGGTTAAAATTTTCAATTATCATATATACATATAGTGGACAGAAGCTAGTTATGATTTTAATGATCGACGTGTATTCAATAAACGGACTGTTACGAACAATTACTGTAGGAATTTTTAGTTTAAGTCAAGAAACAAAATTAGCCCATATCTCAACCTATGTTCTATAAGTAATTATGGCATTTTTTCAAAAGGAAATTTAATTTTCAGATGATTTTTTTAGGATATGTTTTCAATGTCTTTTAACATTTCATTTTTCAAAATCTATCGCTTAATTATAATATTGAATATTCAATAACGTTTGCAAATTATCTAAATTTGTTATCAACATATTTTATTTTAATATTCGGTCGTTTCAATCGTCCCGATAAGCAAGTAAATAAACACGTGATGTATGGAGAACTCTTATTTATGCTAGACAATGTCACTGTGATAAGAAAAGTCGAAATGCAACGCATAAAGAGAATAACGTTGTTATGCATCCGCAGACTATACTGATTACGCATCCTGCTAAGTGGAAACTGAGAATAATAAAAAAAAATTGAATATTTCTGACATGTGATTTCTAGGAAACGATGCAACATGTAATACAGCCGGAGAACAGTTCGAATTTTTGAAAGGACAATTGAGCTGAAAATCCCCCAAATTAAAATGGCCCGTCTATGCTCAAGAACGCAAGATTCATACGTTCGGTATGGAATTGGGTACGGTATTGCTTAGGAGCAAGGCGCACAAGGAGAAACACAATTAAATGTTTAAGAAAGAAAAGTAAAGTCTACAATCATTTTTAAAAATGGCTAACTGTGAGTGCCTCAGTCAACAGCTCAAATATGAACGTCAAGTCCGATGAATGCGCATGTCAAAGATAAGTTTTATCAACATAAGTCGCACTTAAATTTTGACGGTCTGTACCGACATCAAACAATAAAGTTAAGCGTGGAATGAAGCTGACAAGAGTGTCAAGTCAAAATAAACGGAGTTTTTTTTTTACCAGCACTTGTATGCTATTAAAATGTGCGAAAAGATCACAAGCGTCACATATTCAATTTTTGCATATTACTTACATATATCACAAATTTTCCGATAAAGTTTGCTAATTGTCTTTCTTAGAGTTCGATTCAACATCTTAAGAAGTTAATTGATAAGCCCATTAATGTATGGCTATAATGCAAACTATATTAAAAATTCAAAACACGAACAATACCAAAAAAGTGAAAGTTTTTCTCGTGAGACATGTGATTTTTTGCTATAATCGAATTAATTTAAAAAAAAAAAAAAAAAAAAAACAAGAAAAAGCAGGAAGCCTGCTCTCTTAACAACACACTTTGAACTTATGCATTAAGACACGCAAAATATGTAACAGTAGCATATCAATGATAAAAATAACAACAATAATAACCTAAACTGGGTTAATAGTTCAAATCGCTGAAACTAAACGAAAAGTCTCTCAGCAATAACGCATGAAGACAATACAGACGCATACTTTGTAAAATCACTTGTCGTTCCATATAGCGTGTCAGCTAGTTTCGCAGTCAGTCAGTCTGTTAGCCGTCAACATCATCAATTCAATATGGACATATGACGATGATAACAATAATGATGACGATGATGACAACAACGAGCACAACAAACTGCAAAAGTTTTCAATTAAATAACGAGGCAAGATCGCAAATAGAGATCTAAGATGTAGCAGCAATAGGCTGAACGGATGATCATAGAATAATAGTAACGATCTGTTTATTTCTACTGGAATGATATATAACAAGATTAGAACGCGAAACTGGGTCAATGCGCATATTTTGCGAAAGCAACATAAACGTTAGCTAATACGTATCCATTGGTGGTTATGAGAGTTTTGATTTGCCAAGCACGTGTTGCTTATTACAATTTAATGAGAAGTCCAGCGAGAAATTCTAAAAAAGATAAGAAAGCGCCACTCCAATTAAGGTATGACGGCAAATACGACTCCTAATATTAATGATAATAACAATAACGACAACGTTAACGACTGATTATAATGCTACAAAAATTTCTGCTCTAGTTAGTCATAATTGGAAATAAACTAAGCTAATGTTGACTTCTTTCTTTTACAATCGAAATTCAACAAAAGATCTTTGTCATCATTAGTAAGCATATCACACTGTTATTGTGTGTAACGTGAACGTTCAATTAAGTCCAACTTATGATCGTTCGCTTGAGGAGGCAGCAATGTTATGCGTACAACTCAGTTGATTTACATACGCATTCACAACACATTGATGCATATCTGCGAGTGCCATGTGTATAAATTTCACTCATCTGGAAAGAGAGTGAGGTCAATTAAGTGAAACAACTTTGAACTTGCTGATCTTGTCGCAAATTAACTTATAGTTATAGAAAATTAAAAAAAAAAAAAGCCATCGCTGCTGCGGCTTGCAAGCTAACGTACGGCTTGCACAGAATGTGTGAGAAGAGAAATTTCAAATTGGAATTGGAGTAGTCCTCTAATTAGGCAGTGATAAGTAAAATTTTAAATGCAATGTCTGTCATTATCACAAAAGCAAGAAAGCTTAAACAGATGCGTATATACTCATTTGAGACGATTTACTGAGCATTAACATCAATACATCATATTTCAATCGATACCGTAACAAATAGACCGAATTCCTTTCAGAATTATCTGGTTAACTTGCAAGACCGCGGTAATGTTTATCAAGAAAGTGGAATGACGGCCATTTGCGATTTCCGGCCTATATTCTTTTATAACTCATTCAAAGGAGAGCAGTGAAAAGTTGAGGATCTTAGGATCTCAGTTAAGTAGCGCTTCAGTAAACTTACTCTTCTAGCAAAATGAATTGCAAACGCACTCTGCGCCTAAAGAGTCCTTAGTACGCCTGTAAATGTCTTAGTACTGTAGTACCAATTATTCCTCGATTAAATAGGAATTCGAGAGAAACAAAATTAATCAATTGTACTCCTTAAGAATCAAGTGATATATATGGAGAAGTAAAAGTTTTGAAATCTACTGCTCGTACTGTATAATATATTACTTTGGGGGAGTTCTTTGCAATTAAGTTTTGAAGACTTACGGCGAAATATCATATTTGCGAAATCTTATTCATTGCTGTCATTGGAGAATAAAACTTTTCCCTTTCTAATTGTTCTTTTCATTTATTGCTCGCTGTATGCACGTATGGAATATAAACTGACTATTTCTTTAAAAAAAAAAAAAAAAAAGAAAATGAATAAACAAATAAAATGTAATAAAACAAAAAAAAAAAAAAAACAACGACGAACGAAACGGTTACTTTTCACTTTTGTTAAATTTTGTCATTTTGTTTTAGCATGTTTTAGCCATAAAGCATTTGCAACGGCAAACATATTGAAATCGCTTTTATTGTGAGAGGAAACTTTCTGGTACGGTTCGTGGAAGTCTCGTGTTTAGCACACGTCGCGTAAATTTTCTACCGTTCACTCATTTTTTAAAGAGTAAAGGAATTTCTATATCCATTCGTTGTCTATCTGTTTCTATCCGTCTGTCCATCATGCGTCGTTTTTATGTTTATGCGATTCAAAGATTTCTGGCATTACTACTAACTGTCGGTAGTAGTGCATGATGATGATGATGATGATGATGATGATAATGATGATAATGATGATGATGATGAAGATGATGAAGATGAAGATGAAGATGATGATGATGATGATGATGACGATGATGATAATGCTGATGATGATATAAGTTGGAGGCGGCAGTTGCGTTGTGGCGGCATTTCCTTTGTGTCGCAATATCATTCGTAACGCATTCGCACAAAACGGTACCGCTTTGTTGGCACAATAGCATCCAAGAACAACTACAACAAAACAAAAAGCGTACAATCTTTTTGCAAAAACGAAGCCTTAAAATTTTTAAAACCTAAAACGCGTTCATTGTCTTTCGAGGTTTTTCGGTTTTTTTTTTTCTTATATTTTGTTTTTTTTTTTTTTATATACATTATGTTTGGAATTTGTTAAGAATGACAACGTTTTTAGTTACTCTTATTTTTATATGTGCGTACATGTGTGTAGTACGCAAAATGAAAAAATAAGCAAAATAATAAACAATGGATAACGATGATGACACTTCAGCTACTCATGATATAGGGATGGCGAGTGCCAAGGTCAAGTTCTTTATGAAAACAAAAACAAAATAAAAAAAAAAAAAAATGAAAAAATACTAACTAACAAAAAACGAGAATAACAACAAAAAACTGTTACCTATACAATCACATAAAGTGACAGCTAAACTTAAAATCATGTGTGCGTGCTTTCTGCACTTCCTTTTGATTATCAGCCAAACCATACCATTTTCGCATAGATCTTTTTCATATGTACATCGACGCAAATCCCTTCAAGCCGTTCATCAGCATCCATATTTGAATGTTGCGACTTTTAAACAAACAAACAAATCTATTTATGTTGCGCAGTCCATTCTTTCGCAGCCTTTTCGGGAAAGTTTTGTCAGTATTTCGTGTGGCTTACAACACCTAATGATGTCTTGTGGTCAGTAAGAGCGACAGTCTCGGACAAACCATTTTTGGCATTAACTCAAAACATGTTTCAAAATAGAAAAAAAAAAAAGAAAAGTTCTTACGTTGTGCGCCGTGGTTAATGCCATGTATGCTATAACAGAGAAAAATAAAGGAAAAAGCAATAACGAAAACATACAACGGCAACAATAGAATCTTGCTTTGTATTTAATAATTTGATGCTAGTTATGGACAGCCACGGCTGATACTCAATATTTTCGACTACTATGGATCTAGTTTCCAAACTAGCAACTTAGAGAACAACCCATTGTGTTTGCGATAGATTTGAGATTTGAAAATTCGCTTATTAAGCAACGAATTAAAAAATCAGAAAATAGTTGGAAAATTTTTGTGGTAACTGGGCATAAGTTTGACTTATTGAGATCCCTAGAGATACTATCAAAGTTGTTTATCTGCATTACCTGTTGTACCTGCATTATGTTACTTTCCAACCTGTGCTTTCCTCTGCTGCCACCAGTGCAAATGAATTATAGGCGAGAAAATTTTATGCTCACAAACATCAAACTATTGTTTAATAATAAAAATGAATAACGTTAGGAGCGGAAGCATAACGCGATGAGTGGCTGTTTAACGTTACTTCGGGTTGTGGCCACTTATTTTACTGGAGTGAGGATCTTCAACAAAAAGAACATTAATAATCAAACAAAAAGAGGAAAATAAAAAACAATAACAGGAAAAGAAATCTTCATACGAAAACACAAAAACCAAAATAAATATAAGAAATTCAAACCTTAAAAGATAAAACGTGTAAAGCTACCAAAAGTCAAATAATAACAGAAGCAACAGCCACAATAAACTAGCATCGGTACTAATAGCAGCCGTTATATTGCAATACACTACAAAAAAAAAAAAAAAGAATAAAAAAAATCCAAAGAGCTCTTATAAAGTCCTTTAAATGAAATATTCACAACATCTTGGTTGTCGTCATCGTCATCGTAACCATCATCATCATCATAATCACCATCATCGTCATCATCGTCGTTGTCATCATCTTCATCAGCACCATAATCATTAATACCATCATCATTATCATCAACATGATCACCAGTAACTATAGCAGGCACAACAACAGTAAGCCACGTCATTGTCGATCGTGTTGATCGGTGAGCACCCCCTTTTAACAGCAAAATCATGACTCGTTGTTTACATTGTTCGCTCGTTTTGGAGTTTATTGTTTTGACGGCTACATCTACACCACAGCCGAGATGTACTAGAGGGAGGTTACAGTTAGCTTGGGCCATAATTTTGTTACCCATCATCTATAGAGTGGTGCCGTTGTTAACGAAAATCATACATGTATTCGCCATATAAATATTTTCATCACATTCCAAAACGTGGACAATTAGAAAATAAAATCTATTTCAAAGCCTATTTCTGCCAAATTTTGCATTTATAAACAACTCATAGAACACAACGTTTCCATTTTCGGGACTGTTAAATGATGAAAATACATTAGCAATTAACTATATTGACCTCTATCCTAAAAACTTGCCTATGAACTTATTTTTCGTCGAATCTTTATTTTCTTTTCATTAATTTAATTATTCGGAATAATTCCAATTATTTTGATCGCTGCACTACCGCACATAATTTAATGGACGAACTTATTTCTCGCCGCATGTACGAAAAACCATTCTACGAATAAATTGCATATAAATATCTGGTTGTTACCTACGATATGGAGAAACGAATATATTTTCCATTCTGATGGATAAAAGAAGCTAAATATTCAAACTACTAACCAGCCAAAGCTTTCATCCACTTACTACACTGCACTATACTCCATGCAGACAATAACAATAATAACAACAATCAAAAGAACATCGACATGAAATCAGCTATAGAAACAAAACACTTGAGAATCTTCAGTTTTGCTTTTATTTCGCCCATTCATTTCAGGTAAAGGGGATAAGTAACTGAGAGATATGGTAAAGAAAATAAAACGGAAAATGCATCATGCACCCATTCAAACACATACACACACGTTCTGGCATATAAATGAAAAATTATTCAATAAAAATTATTTCGATATTTGCGTTTTGTTTCGTTACTTCAACAATAACAACAACTAAAACTAGTCGAAGACAGCAAAATCTTGAAAACGTTTAAGGTATCAGTTAACATAAAGACACAGGCAACAACAGGAATGGTACTTAGCTGTGGGTAGTGGAGGGGAGAAATAGTAAAAAGATGATCGTGCATTGCAGTAGCCACAGCAACCAAGTCGGGCCAAGCCGGCTAAACCAACAAATCTTTGGCCAGTAGCCGGCTAGCAATCATATTTTGATCGTGATTTAAGTGATTGTGCTATAATTTTCGAACATTGCAGCAAATGTTGTCGTACTAAACGTCTTCAAGTTTCTTCCCCTTCTTCGTTCAGCGAATTCATAAGAAAATTATTGTGGATTATTCAGTAACAAGCGAAAAAAAAGCGAAAGAAGAATATATCCGGCCGAGGCAATCATTGTCTTACTTGTCCTATTGCGGTTGGAATGCAATTAATTTTGAAACGTTTATGTTATTTGCTCAGATGCTGTATAGCTACTGGTTGGTATGATATTATATAACTACATACATATACACACGCTCGCGCATATATAGATAAAACTTATGCCCAGAAATGATGGCGCTATCCGTGGCCAGTACGTCATCGTACTCACAGAATAGTACAGCACCTTAGACGTAGAGTCCCTTTGTCTGTGTTGAACTGTCTTCCACCTTCATCATCTAATACATCATTACATAACATCAGGTCTTAGACTTGGCGTCATCAGCGTCATCACTACTAACCTGTAACTATTTTTATAAATTTTTTATTGATAGTTCAATGGTTGAGTCTCATCTCGTCTCCTCTTCTCTAAATTGCTGCACGAATATGTTAAATTTTTTTCAAACATTTTCTAGACTTTTTTGTTGTTTACATGCTTTTCTTAGCTTTAAAGCATAACCAGCATGCAGTTCTTTACTAAGTTAGTCTTAAGTGCTGGTTGACCCACTTAAACATACATACATATATACATACGTACATATATATATATATATATATATATATATATATATATATATATATATATATATATACATATACACAATGTACATACATACGTGCATGACATGGCAACGCTGTTGCACGTTTAGTTCAAATTCTGTTGAATTTAATTCACATTCAATTGCTGCATGCATGCAATTCATTGCATTACATAGACAACAACAATAACAATAAAAGTAGCAGCAGCAAACAACCCAACGATGTCAGATGACAAATAGTGACACAATGTAAGTTGACACAACAATGGGAGTCGTCCTAAGATCGTCGTCGTAAATACGCGTTTAGGCAACAACAGAAAAAACAACAACAAACATAACATCATGACAAAACAAACAGAGATGTTCTTTCTGTTCACAAGATAGATATAAACAAAATTACTTATATTTTTCTTTTTCCTCTTTTTTTTTTTTGCTTTCGTTTTTGTTTTCTAGATAAAGTGAAGAGCTCTTTATTTTCTAATACTTTGCCCTACAATTGCACCAACGGATGCTGAGATTTCAATTCGGAGACAAATGCCAGTGACAGTGACAAAAAAATGCGTTCACTTTGAAAATTTGCGTATGAAATTCTGTTCTAGCGACTTAACGTCGCTTATCTTAAGTTGCGAGCTTGTGCTGAATTGCATCAATCAGTAATAAGGAAGATATGAAAAAAAAAAAACAAACATGAAAACAGAAAGCAAATAAATCCAGAATAAAGGAAATTATCATCAGTTAAATTTTAGCGCCCATACAGGAAATTCATTTGCCTTCATATATGTATGCGTGCTCGCGCGGGCGTGCATGTATGCGTTAGGGAAAAAATAAAAAAACAACAAGAAAATTCAATTTCTATTGTTTAGGCCAACGAAAAGATTTGATCTGGTTTAACTTGAATTTTATGCACAGGTCATTGAATAGCTTTTGTAACAATGGTCACAAATAAAACTAGAGATAAAATAAACCAAAAAAATTCATTCTATATTACAATATCATGTCGACCAATGTGATAACGTTTCGCAATTTCGTAAACAAAAATTCTTGATGTTTATGGTGAAAATTTTTTATCAAAAATCAAAAGTACCCGAATGGTCTGCTCGATTTCGTTCTAGAAATTTCGATGTTTTGGGAAAATTGAGAAACGTCAACTGTTTCACGTTATGGGTTCGCTATTAAACTGAACATTAATGAAGAAAAGTATGCCGACGTTGCTCCATGCTCCATGCATTAACAGTCAAAAACTGAGTGCAGCGTATTCCCACCTTTTTGTTGGTCCTAAACAACCACTATAAGCAGAGGAGATACGACCGCAAAATGGATAAAGCTGCGTAAACGTTGACTAGGCGCGGGCCGGCGTCACGTAAGATATGGCTTTGTTTTTGGTGGAATTGGACGAGAAACGCACTTTATGAACTGCTTCTATCTAGAGAGACGATTGATTCCACTTTCTTGTGTCAATAATTAATGCCATCAAAGCGCGTCGTTAAAGTGACAAGACCAGAATTAATCAGTGTAGATGAGTAATTTTGATGCATCCTTAATGTAACGCATAGATTAGATCTTAACACGAGTGACAATCGCTTTTTTCACTTTTTCCGGAACTTCCTCGGTGGTATAGAGTATAGAGTTGACTGCAAAAAATACTCGTGAAAATCGTTTGATTCAATTTTGCGCCCAGAAATCCAAGAAGTCCTCCACCAATGGCGTAATAGTTTTATTACAAAAATGACAAAAGGTTATCGCTAAAAACGGTATTTATTTGATTTAATAAAATTTTATTTTTAATTACAAGAAAAATGCGTTTAAGTTTTAGCGAAAAATCACAATCAAATTTTTTTTATTTCGACTGTGTTTGTAAAAATCTAGCAATGCAGCAGCAATGGCATAATATAATAGTACGTCACTAACGAAAATGACGAGCAATAATTTTTCAATTATTGACATTCATTTATGAATTTATAGATTGAATGTAAGACGTTACTCTTTCGTATTGGCAGACGGACAAGCTTAATTAATTACATATATTATATATGCGTTGTATACTGTATAACATACAAAATCCTAAGAGCGTACAAACAGTTTACCAAGCTTTCTGGTATAGATGTGAGTATGTAAGGTAAGGAAAAAAGACTGATGGCTTAAGTTACAATGACCCATACTTCAATGAGGCTCTACTAAAAGTGTAAAGTAATCGGCGATACAAAAGCAGTCAGTTGCAGTGTGTTCGTCGCATCGAAGCAAGCCTTTTCGGTAGATGGTTGCACTTCAATGTACTTCTTTTCTTTCATCGATATATAACATTTTTCGGATGATTAGAAATCACACGATAAATAATTGCTTATCCTGCAGAATCCGGCCGCAATACGATAAATTGGTGTCCTAGAGGTATCTATTTTCATTTCTTTTAAATTCAATAAGAATACTGGCGGAACTTTAATGAATTCCTCACAGTGTCGATGGTATCTTTAGTTATTACAAATTTCAACAATTGTGCAACATACTGACAATCATTTACAACTTGACAACCATGTCCACAATATCCTCTTGCACTCCGCTAGTGGAAGCGCCATGAAATTGTTTTATCAATTAAAGCTTTTTAGTCACTTTTTTTAGTAAACATGAACGAAAATTATTATAAAACGCACCTTATACCGTTTCGATCCATCGCTTTTATAATAAGATCGCAAGGGGAATATGCATCCGGCATGAGCCAAAGCCCACTTAATTAGGAAAACGTAATTGTAAATTTCAGGAATAATATTGTAATTATTATTTGTTTGATTTACTTTTAAAGAACAGGGAAAAGTAAAACTGGAAATTCCACGTCTCACTAAAACAACGACTAACTCAATGATTTCGCTGAAACTTGACATAGCATTTTCAAATTTCATGCCTATATGCTAGGAGTACGTAAAAGAAAAGAGTAAGCTAATAACCAACTTTTATGGCGTTTTGCTATTCATCTGACGAATAGATTTCAAAAATTTTGCTTATTTTAAGGTTAATTTTTTCGTTTCTCTATGGTTGCGGATCATGTCTATGGTTAAACTTTGTGTTTAGAAAAAATGAAGACAGCAAAAGAGAATATATGCGGTAAGTGTTAGCTTTCTATATATTCTTTTTTATATGATCCCAACTCGAACAGACAATCCCTTATGGTGATATTACGTTCGCTTTGGGTTATTAAAAATGCTGTGGCGTAGTTTGAATTTAATAATAATTTGAATTTTATATATACATGTCTATGTAGTTATGACGGGCAGAGAAATGAATTCAATTGTAAAAAGTCTTAGGGCAATTGGGCCAACTATTTTAACATCTATGCTTATACTATACTTTTAGTATCTTTAACATATGGATGTATATGTTTAAGACAAAACGATTGTTAGATGTTTTGTTGTAGTGCAGAGCACGAAGTCAAGCACCTGTAAAATGTTTACCTAGAATCTGTAAACGCGTATTTATTTGTATATCTGTTTCATATATATAATCTACAAACTCAACCAAAGCCACAAGAAGAAATACAAATACCTCAGTTTATTGAAAATATTTCAGCATATGTGCGGTTTTTTTCCAATATACACAACACATATGGTATAAGGACACAATTAGCTGTACAAACTACCCTCGATTAAGACAAAAGAAAACAAACAAAAGCGAAAAAAAAAAAAAAAAAAAAATACAAAGGAGGGCACATCTCTAATCATAGTAAAAGTAAAGCAAATTTTTTTTAAATTTAACTACGCAAAATATACCATTTTGACGATTTGAAATCTATTTTCGTTTAGTTCGTGTGCATGCGCATGTCTATGATTTCAAATTTAATCAATCATAATATATAAACACAGCAAGCATTAGCACGAGTAGGTTACAAAAAAAAAGCAATAAAAATTAAAGAAAAAACACAAATGTGACAATAAGCATCCGGTGTAGAATCGTCAATAAGGCGTGTTCTCGGGGATTAACGTAGAAGCGCAAGATGCATTAGTAATACTACTTTGCATGTACGTCTGGTGGTGCAATGATTTAGCTACTATTTGGAGTTTAATCAAGACCCAAGTATCATTCAGTGCGACACCTTTCCTCTTCGTTCGCTTTTATTTTTGTTTTCGATTTTGGTTTCTGTTTCTGTTCTGTTTATCTTTACTTGGGCTGCAATGTCAACAACAAAAAAAAAACTGAACATGTTGTAGATTTGCGTAGGGACATTTGAATCGGTAAATGATTATAGCGCTGTTTTCTTTTCTTTTTTTTTTTTTTTTGTTCCCTTGCTTTGGGTTTAGCGAATATTTATTTGGTTTTGCCAAAACATGCAAATAAGCTTTAATTAACTTGTTGCACGTTCGCCATTCAACACCGCCAACAACAAGCTGAGCAAAACAATATAACGAACGACATCAACATGACCTCCCCACCCGTAAACAGCATAAAAATCTTTCAGACAATTTACAAAACATGCCACACTATCATCCAGTCGGCTAACCAGTCAGCCCAAAACTGACATACAGCTGCTCTCTAAAATTTTACATACACAACATACTTATTAACAACCAATCAGGCATATAGACAGACCGACAGACTTCGTAGTTGAAATATATTGTATATATTGAATATATGGGTATGTATGTAGATAGAAAAGTGTTGTTGTCTTTTGGTTTTTAAAATTGAACCGAAAAATCACAAAATTCACTTTCGCCGCACATGTTATTTTGCCATGTTACACAAGTGACCTCTTAAATGGCCTCTCTCTGTTTCTCTCTCTCTTTACCTCTTTCCCTCTTTCTCTCTCTCTCTCTCCTTCTATCTCTCTCTCTCTACCTCCCTCACCCTATCTCCTTCTCTCTCAACCGCTCCCTCTCTCTTTCTCTCTCTTTCTGTCTCTCTCTCTCTCTCTTTCTCTACCTCTCTCTTTCTTTTTATCCATCTTTCCCTTTCTCTCTTTCTGGAATTTATATAGAAAGCCTCAATCCCGTACATGAAATCAATACTGATAGCGGTAACAATAGCTTCAGTTTCAAGTGCCAGGTAATACGAAGACTTAGTGAGCAAAAGTTAATAGAACAACGAAATCTATAAAAAAGAAAAATACGCGAAATTGAAGGTGCACCTCAATATAATTCAGCGCCTATAGCGCATACTTGGATCGATTTCTGTGCCAGGAAAATCTTAAAAAGCAAATTTATGTTAATGAATCAACGTCAGCGAAACAAAAGCAGAATGCGAGATAAAAAAACAATTTCGTTAAATGCAGAAACGTAGTGAAATAAAAGATGTCGACGGGATACTATTAAAGCGATATATAGTTCGCGTTCATTCAAAAATTAAGAGTTCATTGCAAAAAAAAAAAGAGCAAGAGAATTAATGCAGAAATCTGGTATTGCAGGTCTCAGCGATAACGATAGAGTGATCTATGGAAGACGTGTTCAGTTTTTATGTGTACTTCAAAAGGAATGCCTTAATGTGTCCCCTGCGAAATATGCGACTGAAAATGATTAAAACGACGTTATTTCTATTTATCATTGGAAACCTAGTAAAAAATCTTCATTGGTTACCATGTGGCCTGGAAATTTCTTTACAGGAAAACAGCGAAAACAATATTAATGCCATACCTAGAATGTAATGAACTTCCAAGTTATACGAGGGCTACGTCGTTTTTTTCAACCTGTCTAATATCTTTCGGAATTAAGACTATATATAATAATAAATAATATAACGTAAAGATCAACTGAAAATTAAATTAAAGTATTTGTTGATGTAGCCAATATTCCATGAGTGCTCTTGTATATTTCCGTGATGCATGTCTATCCGTTTCTTTCGGGTTTGATTGCGTACAGAAGAAAATTACATAACACAATGGTGTTATCTAATAATAATAATAATAAGTAAATGAACGGGATTATCGATTAATTGCTGTATTTTTGCTCCTTTTTTTTCAGAACCACTCTACGTTAGTGCTTCTCGTGGCAATAAGACTTATACATAAAAACGATCTAAAGAAATGTGCACTCTTTGCCAACGCATCACATGCTGATCGAAATCATTATCAGCTCAAAACGAAGTTATCAAACATTTCCGGTGTTTTCATTTGATAAGGGGCGCCAAACATTCACAAGTAGTAGCAGTTTCGCATGTGAGGGATTTCAATTAAAACAAAACGCATTGGACAAGTATACAAGAAAGTAACACTACTACAAAGCCAACAAAACAAATGCCAACTGATGTCGAATAAAAGACGGCTACTGGTCTTACTCCTTCGAGCAGAAACTACTTTTCATTCACAAAACCACGAAACTTTTCAGAAAATGCGACAAACGTTTCTAATTTGCATAAAAACTGCAAATAAATATGTATGACCGAAACCCAACCTCCATATAAAGAAAGGGAGAAAAAGAACAAATAACAGAGATAAACAAATTTCGTCCAAATATTTTTTGTTGCACACATACGCAAAAAAGATTTAAGGATTTTTGTTTTCCTTTTCTTTTTTTTTTTTTTTTTTGTCTTTTTAATCCGTTTTTGTTTTGCTCTCTGGTAATTGCTTGATCTGTACAGTAGTCCGACTGAAAATTTGCAGATTAAGCACAAATCTTCACACATTAACTCGGCAGGAGATCACATTTGTGAGAAGCAAAATGAAAGCAGACCAAGTCGTAGACGAAGACATTATATGAACTCTTGTCTGTTAAAATGTGTCTGCTACATAATCAGTACAGAACGCACATACGCACAGAAACGCACATACACACGTACTTGCTAACACATTGAAGACAAGACGTTAATTGCTTAGCCTGTGTGATCTCTGCATGCCAATGCAGTGGTTTCCCTATAGGATAGTCACATTTTAAATCCGCACAGAAAAGTGCACACAATCACGCCTTATTTGCTGTATTACCAAATTACTACAAATACCAATAAGGGTCTGCTTTTTTTTTTTTTTTCTCCTAATTTCGCCCAAAATAAAAATAAGATTTTAATCACTACCGATCTTCTATTACATTAAAGAAAAAACCTACATAAAGATTATCTCTAGAAAACCTTTTAATAGCGAAATGGCTTAAGCAGAAAAGTCAACATTTTTTAAAAGATACGCATTACTTTATAGTTAAAGGAAATATTTTGCAATAAAATATTTTTCTTTATGAAAAGAAAGCGCCCTGGAAAATAATATTGAGAAACCATAGCCACGCAATAATTTTCAAAGACGTTTTCTCTCGCGAATACCGTAATCTCACCGCTACGAAGTTCTTCTAGTTTCATGAGGGAAATGTCTGGCATATACTTTTCACAAATCGCTTTTCGTAGATTCGCTGAGAATGCCAGCCGAATTAGTTTATTATTTGCAGTATTTTTATTGATGTATACTGTCTGGCATTATCAGCTTGGGGTACGACAAGTATTCTGTTGACATGTAAATCACAAAACTGTTTGAAGCCCATGATTCTCTATGGTGCTTATAGCTTGTGGCCGAAAATGCATCTACCAAATGCAAAGCATAAAGTATCTTCATGCCGTAATTATAGGGCTCACCACAGACTTTCGAGTTTTTTTTTCTCTTCTCTTTTTTTCCTTTCTCTTCTTTTGCAACCACAACGCTTTGCATTTTGCGCACATTTTAGTCCAAAACTGTTAATTTTCTTTCATCGCTCAAATTCCGATGAAAATTAGATCCAGGCAATTGTTTGATTAAACTCGTTTACCATCCAAGCATCTGTCAAACTTTACTCAACTCCTTTTAGAACTGTAGCCATAACAATTACATACCGACCTTAATTGACATTTAAGAAGGTATCATCTATTTTTTCTACGAAAGCATACCTAACGTTTGTTTTTGAACACTTTTTTCATATACAAAATAGTGTCACGACGCTTCTTACTCTTGTACTAGTTTCAAGCCTCATTACTGAAATGATTCATAGATAGATTCGAGAAACGAAAAAGTAGCCTTATCTTCATAGTTTTAAGCTTTAACTTTAAGGTAGTTATAGACTATGTAATATAATGCTTTCTACGTCTGCCATGAAGACATGTGAATAAGGTAATTATATCCAGGTTGTAACCAATTTGAAGCGCCAGAATGTGCTGATCGCATTCAGTCGCACATTTATCCACTAAAGTCTAGTACTCAAGCATAATGGATATTAAAGCAAAATATTTTATTTAATTGTTTTTTAAGTTAATTTATTTAATATACTTATAAATTTTTAAAGGCATATTTATTACGTTTAAGCTGATGATTTTTCTTCGGTTTTCATATTCGGTTGAGTCATTTAGAAATGTTTGTTGTACTACACGAATAAAGATTCCAGTAACCAGCATTTTTTCTTACATTGTTGCTGACTAATACATCGTATTCTAGTCAACTACCATTATTCAATATATGTGTGTGTGTTGTAAATTACAGCGATTCCTAATGTGTGGGTTGTAACGTGACACATACTTATAACAGCACCCCGTTTTTTTTCTCTCTCTCTCTCTTTGTTCATCTTTGCTTTATATGTTCTGCTAATAAAATAACGCAATTAATGGCAATAATCAAGGGCAATAAAACAGTGAATAACGAGGCGACTATCAAAAGTTACGTAATATTATTTAATAGCTCTTCTTATAAATTAACACGATTTCCTCATTCCAAGCAAAGAACTTGGTTTGGTATAACCCGCTTATTTCTCACCTGCGTGAATTTTTACACACGGCGTTGAAACGATGCTTCAATTCGCCTATCGATCTGTAAAATCAAAAACCCAGGACTACATTTGCCAGGACTACATTGCACACACACGTATAAGACGAAACTATTTGAGCTCTTTTCTCTACGTTATGGGGGTCTTTTCGGTTTCGTGATGGGGTCGATTTTCTTCTAAGTTTTCCCATCTCTTATTCCCTTTCTCTCTCTCTTTCTCTTTCTCTCTCTCTCTCTCTCTCTCTCTCTCTCTCTGTTTGTTTCATTTTCTTTTTGAAGCGCTTCTTAATATAATAAATTGCTAAGAAAGCTCTGATGATAATGTCGCTGCACACAGTTGCACATAATAATTATGTGAAGAAAGCAACACTTATGTGATTTGTGTATGAGAAACAAATAAAACGCAATTAACGCATTTTATACATATTTATTTATTTTGAAAAGTTTTAGAGATTTTCAATGAATATTGTTACATGGCTGCAACGGTAATGGTACACAAATGCAGGCGATCGTCATTTAATGCATTTTTTTGACCAATTCCCAGGCTTATTGAGATAGTTGGTTGAGAGAAAAAAAAAGTTAATATAAAAGACTTGATCACTTTTTCTAAGTTTTTCTTTTTTTATATATTTTTTTAATGAATGTCACAATTTGTTGTTGATAAATAGTAGAAAATAGTTTTCTGAAATATTGGAAAAATGCGACTTTTTGTTTACAACAACAAAACAGCAACCACCACTCTAAACACACGGCAGGTGTTCTCAGGTCTCATGCATGCATGCCATGGCCTGTTTGTGTTGTATGAAATACTGGTACACATCTAATATATTATCAATAATTCGACGACGCATTTATAACTAGTTTTTTTTTTTTTTTTTTTTTTTTGTTAGATAATTTCAAATGAATTTCATGGCTAAAGCAAACGCAATTTTCAAAGAAATCGAATATAAAAAACATCGACAATTTTGTGACAAAATCCGAAACCTGTATTTATTAATTTGTGTGTATGCGTGTTATATTTGTTTTTTTTCTTTTGTTTAACTATACATATTACCTTTGAAGAAACCCATATGTGAATTGTTTTACTAAATACTATCAAGTATTATAGATGTAAATATTGTGCCTTTTAGCCTTACTTTGCCTACATCTCTCAAAAGTATTGAAAAAGTTTTCTTACGTAACTAAACCGGCAAACCTCAGCTATTTCTTATAGATAACTTTAAAATCCAGATCTAGTTTTTGAATAGAAAACGCTGCGGGATCGTAAAAGATTCATTGTAAACTTTCTAGCTTATTAAACTAGGCCAGTACGTTTATTGCATTTTTAGCCCGTGGATAAGACACTGTGACTGAGGATTGCATTAAGTATTCAGTATAGCGTTCGTTAAGTTCAATACAGTTTTTTCAGCGATTTTTCAATTCATAGATTCTATTACCGAAAGGACTTTCCGAAAAGCGTTCAAAATACGCCTTAGCTGGTATTGCTTCACCATTTGATTAAAAAAAAAAAACCTGCCCGCGTTACAATATTTTGAATAGAGAGCATAAATTACAGTCTGAGAAAACAGGATACAATAAATAGGATGGACATTCCAGCACTTCGGTTTTAATTCTTTCAATTTTGTCAGGCCCAAAGGACGCGTTGTCCTGCTGAAGTATGATTTATTTCTTTCGCAAACCAATTCGTTCATAAAATTACAGTAATGTTCTCATGTTACCGTTTTGTCAGTTTGTAGGCTACCAATTAACAAAATTCTTCTGCTTTTCAAAAGACTGATGCCTTAAACTCTTTGGCTTTTTGCCATCCTCGAGGATGTATTTATTCCAGAATTAAATGAGCAACTGCCGTCCAATATTAAATTCATCATTCCCAGATGTGTATTTTTAAGTACATATTCAACCGTTCCACATTTTGCCACATTTTCCAGTTTAAAAAAAATTCAGAAACGTCCTCCGCTTTCAATAGTAACTGTCTGGATGAAACTATTTTAGATTTCAGCACGAAACGTCTCTCGTGCTTGTCTGATAGTTTTAACAATTTGAAAACAACAAATAATTGTCTCGAGCTGTGCCATTAATATGTAACGGTCACATAAAACCGACGGCGAACCGAACTTCTAAGTGGTTGTAAGAGCAGCTCACCCTTTCTTTTCGTATATTTATTTAATTATTTCTCTTATTTCACCTTTCATTGATCATTCACATAACTTACGTCTAATCGTCAGCTCTCTGCCCTCATTTCTGATCTAATAGTTATTTATGTGGCCAAAACCATGACCTTTAAATTTCAAAAAAAGAATTTTTTTAACTATTCATCAGCAGTTTATATGCAGTTTGCACTTACATAAATAAGGTAATTTAAACAGGAAATTTATGCACTTAACATTTGTAACACTTGATTACATAGAATTCCAATAAATATTAAAAAATGTATATTGAAGTACTCGAACTATATTTTGTTAAAATATTTTGATATAACTGGGCGGATGGCATCTTAATTTCTCTCTCAAGAGTATAACGTAAATAAGTGCTTCTTCTTGGAGATTTTTTTTGTCTAATTGATCTTAACTGTATTCAAATTATTTATCTACATGTCGGTCCACGATACACAAGCAACTAACATCGACATTCTGCGACAACTCAATAATACTTAATAGACGGAATGTGTAAGGTTCGCTCTAAATCGAATATAATTTCACTTTGGTTTTTTTTCGCAAGTTTTCTTGATAGCTTATTTTATTTAAAAGGTTCTATCTAACGTAGAAAATAATACAAGAAAAAAAAACAGGTGTTGGCTAGAAAGATTTGTCGCCCATAGTGCAACACTTACACTCCATCAACAACAGCAATCATTTAATGTATGAAAAAAACAAGTTAAGTGACTTTTGCCATTTAAGTCGGTCAAATGACAACAGATGGACAGACAGTAAGTATGCAATAAGCTGAAAGATTTCAACTAAAAGCGTACAAAGATCGATTGATGGTTTAAGTGCACCATCTATTAAAACACCGGCACAGCTACTGACCGCTTAAGCAAGTGCTAATTATTAAAGTATTCCGTTTTTTTTTTTAAGTTTTTGTTTTATCAATTATAATTTATACAACGTTATGAAAATATTGCTATGAGATACACATACAAGAAAGCACACACAAGCGAACATCTCAGTAAACATTTGTGTGTTGTTTATACCCATCTAAAATATTTATTTTGATGTTATGTATTAAATGTACCAATGTATCAGGATATATGTATTTGTAACAATTTACGCAACTGATCTTTAGGTCAGTAGACGGTAATCACCTGTAAGCTAAAGAATCTTCAATAATGTCGAACGTTAACGCCATTCCCTTTCGCTTAAAAGGTCATTGAGCATTTGTAAGGCGGCAAAAAACCGAATCCTTAAATACTATTATTATAGGGTCCACAAATCAGTTTGGAGGCTGTATCGCCAAACTAAACAACAAAAAATAAAAAAAAACCATAAATAATATGAAGCATTAATCTAGTTTCCATACATCTGGTTACGATAGGTAGAAAGGTAGAAAAGGTTAGTCTTAGCTATTATTTACTAAAAAAAAGAAATTTTAATTCCCAACTGATTAGAAATTCCAAAATATCAAACTCACAGTTTCTCATACTAACAAAACAGAAACCCATAAAAGCAGTTTGAAATACAAAAACTGAATCGAAAGTAAAACACAATCAAATACAATCCGCGACCAAATTTATTGAACTATCTCCAGCAAAAAAACCATTAACGTTGAAAAAAAAAAGAAGAAAACCCGCGACTTACCAGACAATAGCAACAATAATAACAACACGAACAACAAAAAAATGGTGCCTACGACGCTCAGAATAACGAGAACAAAGAAACACGGATTTGTCGCTCGGTTATGCTGAAATCAACATTTACACATACCCGCCGTTATTTTGATGTACAAACGTGTGCATATAAACATATACACGTATGCATATACACGTATGCATATAGAAATGTACACGTATGCATATACCCGTATGTATATATATCAACATACCTATGATTCTTATGAGGCTAAAACTTAGGTGTTTTAATTTAGACAAAAACTTAGTTTTCGAATATTGTGCTGTTGCATTGGGTTATGCATTTAATGCACTATGTATGTATTTGTTGCTGAGTATACTGTTACACGACGTTACACTGCAGGAAGACGGGTTTTTGGAACAACACATAATAACCTTTTCTAGCAAAGAAACAAAAAACGCCGAATATCTCATAAATTTTCAAGTTTTTTTCTTTTCTCCCTCTCTCTCTCTCTCAATTACACTTTTCCATTAATCTCTATAGATAAGAAATTTAACATTTATTTTTTTTTTTACAGATGCCGTTGCACACGGACTAGTAACGTTTACGGGAAAATAATTTAAATTTTGAGCAAATCCATATTTGAAAAATTCAATTTTAATATATAGAAAGAACAACAGCAAACATTTTCTAACTAGCTAATTACTATGAAGTAAATATTAAATAAAAGAATAATAAAAAAAAATCTATGGTATTTGCCTAAATTTGTAAATGTAATTAAATTAATATTATGTCACCTATTTATTTACCACTCAGGTGGGTAACAAGAGTTAGTCGCAGCGAAAAAAATCAGGCACACCTCTGATTATAAAGCAAAAGCATTGTTGCACAGCTTACGTAAATACATACATATATACGCTATATAACAAAATTTTCCTTACCCTCCTTAATATTAAATATTTATTTGCATTAGGTAATGGATAGCGAGATGCTAAACATAGCAGATACTCGTTCTGGGATAAAAAAGACAGAAAACAGAGAGAGAATAGACAATAGCGGGAAATCGAAACAGAGGCGATAGATACTAGATATTGAAAGTCATCGAATATTAGCTACTAGAAATGGAAATAGAACTTTGCTATTGCTAGATAACAACACTATTAGACGATTATAGCAAAACCTTATGATGTTTAGAGGAAAATCACTCAGGTCGATCGTATCGGAATTTTTGAGTGACGTCAACCTCTTTTAAATGTCATAATATAATTAAAATTAAAATTAAAATTTTAGTGACGAAATATATAATTTCAAGGAATGAATATATTTATTCGAACAGTTTCTCATTTATATGACAAATATTCATATTCATCATTATATATAAGATTAGAGATCAATTATCAATTATTAGCCATTTAAAGATTCGTTTTCTTTCGCTCTTACTTTGGCCTCTGCACATCTCATCATTCCGAACTTTTTGATTCAGTTCTGACAAAGGGACTGATGCATCAATAACACGCTAACTAGCAAAAAATATTAATATTGAAAGTAGCAGCTAATGAAGAGTCTCCATAAACGCATTTTCCCTCGCAAAATTTCATAGTTTATTCGATCAATCATTTTTTGCCATTGATCAGATTTGATAAAGTTAAAAATAATACGATTGAGAATAATATTTAAAAATTTTCTGCGAAATCAGCGTAACTTGGTCTCACCTATATGTATATATGTATATATATATATATATATATATAAATCTGTGTATGCGTTTGAGAACATCTAATTACTAACAATTTTGACACGTAAATTAATTGCTACTCATATGTCAAAAGAGCAAACGATCGGATCAGTGAGAGAGTTCTTATCTTATTAAATGAAATTAAAGCAGAGCACATTCAACACAAATTTTAAACAATAATATTATGTATATGGTAGTCATAAATATTCATTTCAATTATATATTCATTCATTCGGCCATTCCTTCATTCATTCATTAAAAACAAAAAGCAAAATAAACCAAAAACAGAAAACAGAAAACAGAAAAAAGAAAAAAGAAAGAGAAACAGAAACAGAAACAGAGACAAAAACAATAACAATAACAATAACAAAAGCAATAACAAAAACAAAGAAACGTATTTAATCATCGTTTATTAAATGATAGCAATGATAATGATTGTATGCTAAGCAGACGTACTCAGCCATATGTATGTATATGTATGTGCATAAGACATTTCTCAATTTTTTTTTTTTATACATATATTTCATTGATTCATTAATACACACAACCAGCCATTTAGCTTTTCAGTCAGTCAATCAGTTAGTCAATTTTTCATATGTTTGTTTGTTTTAGTAATGAAGTCAATTTCCGTTTTATAAAAAGATCTTTGGATGTTGGTTGTTGTTTCTTTTATTTTAATTTTTATTTTCAATTTTTCACACAGGCTTCAAGATTTTAAATGCAATCATGTATTTGAGTGTACCTGTAAATGTGGAAGGAGTGCTTTTGCTGCAGTCAAGAATTATAATATGTGGGTGCTCTAAGGTTATTATATAAGAGTAAGATGGATAGCGGAAAGAAGTGCGAATGTTGTCTTGCCCATAAAATTCATCTTTGAATGGTGATGATTTTGCTAATTTTAAAAAAGCCAACCGTTCTGATTTACTTCTGATTGATTGCTCAAAAACGCAACAAGCGTAATGAATTACCCCCGGCCCATACATTCAATTCTAAATTTTCTAACAAATTCTCCCTATTAAGAATTTTTGAATATTTTTTCATAATTAGTTTTTAGCGTAGATGGTTTTTCGCTATTTCTTATTCATCTAAAAATTGTGACTTTTTTATAATTTATTAATAAATGCAGATCTGACTTATCTGTCTTTTGCATTATGGCCACACATTAATAATAAGAACAATCTGATGAGTGATGACAATAATAAAGACAATAACAACATCAATAAAGGCATTAATTATCAACAACATTTACTCAATTAAATGTTAAATTATTCATACTGGATATTGAACCGAAACGTCTGCGCTCGCGCATATAATTCAGAGAAACTGGAGTGTTTTTCACTAAAAACGATGCGTACCTTGGAACAAGCTTTGTATGCCCGCCGCATATATCAAGCATATACTTGCTATTTATTGAAGTCGGCGCATTTTTTTCATTCAACGTTTTTTAACATTGAATTGAATTGAAAAGAGAAAAGTTATGATATTTCTATCCAAGACCCAAAGCTCAGTTTTAAACGCGCATAAGAAAGTTGTCTTCGCCCAATGGTGAATCTTTCATACTTACGTGATTACAAACGCATGGAAATTGCAAAATGTTTTAACAATTGCAGTAAAGTTTTAGGTGATCTTCATTAAGAGACGCAATCGTAAATTCAAATTTTTTGGAAATTTTTAATATTCAGCTTTCTATTGCAACAACGAACGACGCGATGGCGAATCATAGAATACGAATAAATTCACTCACAATACTCCTATATGATCGCTTTCCGTCGTAACGGGCAAAAGCTCAAATGAAATAGAAATCGGTGCGATAGGTTTTATAAAAAATAATATTATAAACTTGCCAGGCATAAGACAGTTGAAGTTGGGACGCAACTGCAATGTGTTATGTAAAAGCTACATCAACGTGGTATTAATTTCGTTTCTTCTAAGTTAACAGAGGCAATATGATTGTGCCTTCTCTAGTGATTGCAGTCATTTGATTTTGCTTGAGATTAAAATACAAAGAAGTCGCCCAATGTGAACTACATCGGTCCATTGACTGTTTTCGAGTGCTAGGAAGCCGTCTATATCTTTACATTTATGAAATAGCATTCAGTGCGGGATGCGGCAGAGACCAAGATAATATCAGAGCTAGCACACGTTTTTTTTTTTTTTCAAAATTATTTCTTCAATTGAAGTATTAGTTCAACTAGCAAGACAAAAGCAATGATACGAATTAATGTAGAGTTGAAGTGAAGCGTGTCCTTCTAGATAAGGCATTAAGGCTTATGCATGAAAAACTGAAATTTCAGTTAGGTTCATTCAGTTTACACAGTCTGTAGTGAGTCTTTTTTCACTCTATTATGCGGTCGTGTATTTAGAAAGGTAAATATAAAAAGAAAATCTCTTCTAGCGGCGGAAGAAGCGAAAACTTACGACGACCACGTGGCAATTTGCAAGGCATCTGGTGGGTTAGGACTTGTGCGATAACTGCTAAACACTTGCTAAACAATTCTGTTTGTATTTTTTATAAAATAAAAGAACAAAAAAAAAAAAATTTAATAAAAACGTAATATGGAGAGAGAATCTTTTTCGATAGACAAAATACTATAACATTGGAAATGATTGAGAAAATCAATGATATAATGTCGGATAACGCATTGTGGCCGTAAACATCTTATATGACTTCGTGCTTAATATTTTCGATGAAACTTTCGATGCAATAAATCGCATTCGTGCGACCATTTTATTGAGAAATATGAAGTTATCTCGTCGTACTACGTAAGTATGGGTGAAGAACGGGAACAAAGAAGTAGAAGAAATTTTGAAAGAATGAGTGGATGTGCGCTAAAGTGGACAAGGATGTAATCTTGGCGGGAAAGGTTGCGCGCCATAACGCCGTCTGCTCGTTCAAAAAGTTTTTATAGTTGTTTTAGAAAACAATTGAGGTCCCTATGTCGAGTTAAGATGACGGCTACCTTACCTCTTCATCACATTGTAAATCGACAATTCTGTGAAATGCAGTATCTCCTGAAGCAAGACTTTAAGAATTTACTTCGACTTAAGTTACAATATCTTTTATCTTTCTTTGACAATTTGACGAATTAATCTTTAGAAAGGAAACACGAAGCAAAGTCAAATTATTACCTCAACCGTAATCCTAATTTGTGAGACACATAGATATATAAATATACCTATATATTCACCTACCTAATCCTACCTATATGTTCATAGATATATAAATGTACCTATTAATCACGAACAACAAAATCCCTACAAACTGTTTTATATGGTCATAACACTGTTCATTCAAAGCTAAAAACGTTGCTTAGAAAAACAAGCAAATCTCCAAATTTTTGTTATGGCGCTTCCGGAGCATGCGCACTATTATCAAAATACTGATCATTTTATACACTTCCCTAAACGGTATTTTCAAACCGTTATGGCTCTTAGTTTAGAGTTTGCAATGCAAACGTTCGAAAGTCAACTCAATCGAACCAAGGGCTTCTTATAAGGCAAAGTAAGTAAATAGAACACATATATAATTGATATACAAATTGAGTGATCCATTGAATGATGTTACGATCTAATTAATATCGTACACGTAATCTAGCAGTGAATATGAACAGATTCGGCTGAAGTCGAATACAGTCGAATTCCTATTAGTTTGTCTTTATAAATTTATCTAATAGCTCTTTAAATATTAAAATTATCTTAAGTCAGTACATGGTCTGTAAATAAATGTAAAATTTTCTATTTATTTAATTTCCTTGCATATCTCTATTTTGTGTGTGTGTGTGTGTGTTTTTTTTTTTTTTCTGTCGGGAGAATAATAAATTATAGTTCAGTAAAAAAGTTCATATGTATATAGAATATAGAGATTTAAGAGAATTATTTTGATTTTTATTCACATCTCATGAATTATTTGATGTGTTTAACTAATTTGTTTTAGTAATTTGATTGGTTTTAACTGAATTTAACTCAAATTAATTCAGCATATAATATTAATATTTGATTAACAAATTATTACTTCATTTGTAATAAGTTTTGTCAAATCGATAAAAATGCATTTAACAGTATAATTATCCAATTGTAATTTAATTGAACTTCAATTCCAACTATTCAATTGTTCAATTATTTGATTAACGATTAAATTATCCCCTCAATTATTATCTCACCGAACAATACGTTTACTTACATATTATTATGTTAATATTATTATTTCCTCATTTGTATGGACGGCGTTATTAGCCACTGATATCTAAGAATTTATTGCATATACTTCTGCTGCAGAGAGAGAGAGAGAGTCTTAAAGTAAAAAAGCTTGGAAGAATTTTTAACAAACATATATATGATGATTATTAAGTAAGCCCATCATTTTGTTCCTGGACGATTCCTTTCCTTCCTTTTTAACTTAAATTCAAAGGGCGCTTGACTTCACTCATATTTGTAGTTGAAGATATTGATATTTTGACTTTTCACTCAATTTTTCAGATCTATTGGGTTTTGTGTTTCCCGGTATATGGATTACATATTTACTGTCAAGTATCATAGCTCATACATCTGATAGCTGGCGAGTTAAGAACATATCCAGTTTTAATATTTTACTCTTCTTGAAGAAGTGCACAGTAATACTATGCTTTTTATCGAATTACCAATTGGTAAATTGCTGCCATAGTTGGAATAACGCATTATGAAGATGGCATATATTATAGCTTAAATAAAATTGTAAAAGCATAGGCAAGAGTATTTGTTTTGTTTAAAACAAATAATCGTGTTCGTGAACACCATCGTAAAAACAATTATGGAAAAGAAGCTGCAAAGCGAAACTCTTAAAGGACCTTATGCATCTGGTATATACGTATAAGTAGTATATCAGATATACATATATATATATATATCAGATACACATATATATATATATATATATATATATATATCATATATATCAAAAAAAGTATTTATGCAATATATTATTGAATAGTTGTGTTAATCTTTAACGAAACTTACGTTAGCTTTATTTTTGAGTAGAACACTCTTTACCTATTTCATTTTTGGTTACGACCCAACCCTGTTCTGTTTTTTTTCTTTTAATGAATTTTAAATTGTTGACAAATATTTTTGAAAGCCTGCAAGCACCCACACAAATTTGAAATTGAAAACAATTGTTGATTGTAATAAGCAGACGCAATCACACACACGCTACGTAATGAAACTGAAATTGGTGCAGAATAAGCAAAAGGAAAACTGCGTGGTGGTTATTGGGCCGCCAACCCAGACGCATGTCATTCATCACACAAAGGTGCATAAGCACATACGCACAGACATAAACACACACACACACACACACACACACACACACACACACACATGTGCGCACGTGTATGCGTAAGTAAACTTATAAGCAGAATTTATAAAAAAAACGCGCGCGCGCGCGCCCAACATTTAACAGAACTGCGCACAATGCACCGACCATAGAGCACGGCAAAGCAGAGCAGACAGTAAACACCAAAACAAAATACCATCAAGCTAAAACATCAGAGCAAAAAAAAAAAATTTAGCAATAAAAGACAATTTTTCCTTGCAATTTCTCGTTGTTGTTATTCTGTTTTTTTTTTTTATAATTTAACATTTGGTGTTGAAGTATGAAAAAAAAGAGACACTTATGCCAGAAAAAAATTAACTGCTTAAGCATGCACTTAACACGCTATAAACTGAATGAAAAGAAAAAGCAAAAAAACAGCCAACCAAAAGAAAACCTACAGACGTTTAAGACACATCTATACAAACAAATAAGCACATACACATGCTTATATAGGCAGACAGCTAGACATAAAAGCAGACGAACTGACATAAATCACAGTCAGACTTGAAAAATGCATATATATACACGCTTATAGAGACAGCTTGTTGCACAAGAAAAGCGAACAATGTTTTTCTTTAACTCGTTCGCATTCGTTCTGTTTGCTTTGGACCAATATGCAAAAATATTAAGAGCGAAGTCAAAGAGCCAAAAAAAAAAAAAATATACAAAAAAAAATTTCTTCTTCCACTTCTTGTCCTTGTCTGATTATGAAGCTCGTCAAAAGTAACATCATCGTCATCATCATTACATACTAGTTATCATTCAGCATCTGATATATATATATATATATATATATATATATATGTTTATATATATATATGTGCATACATATTTATTTATTTATTTACTTATATTTATGTGCATACATGTGTATATAGATACGTACCTATACAGTTTATATGGCAGCTTGGCAGGCTTGAGTTTTAAGGCCAAAAATAAAGAAAAAAAGAAGAGAAAAGCAAAAGTTCGGTTGTTCTGTGTTATTATTTTAGCCACAACTGGTATAAGTTTCTGAAAAGGACTCGTTACAAAAACACAAAAACTCACTTCAAATGGCAGCGCGAATGCGGAAACCTCATGACATTGTGGACGCTTTTATGGCAATTAAGGGCTTTTTTTCTCTCTTACATTTCTTTTGATGGGGTTTTTTTTTGCAGCTTAAACGATGGCGCTTGAGTGGTTTTTCGGTAGTTTGCGGTTACCATGAATTATAAATTGTGGCAACGAACAACAACGAAACGATAAACAATTGATTAAAAATATAAAACAGGAGCCGTTTAAAATTGATGAAAAAGTTTTTTACGAAAGAAAATGATTTAAAAAAGTCTTTCTTTTTGTTTGTGATTTTGAAAACTAAAACAAAAATTCGCAAAGTTAATTATTTTCAAATGATGCAGTAAAACTATATACGTTTGTGAATCAAAATTGCCTGCTTAACTCTCTATAAGAGACGGATGTCCACATTTATGCAAACATAAATATTGTTTTCAAAATTTTCTATTACTATTGCAACGAGTCTTCTTATTACTGCAGCTTCTGTTGCGATTATAGTATTATCGCTATCCTACATAAAGTTTTTTGTTTTTTTTTTACATTTTTTTTTATTATAAACAATACGATTGTTGATTAGGAGCCACAGTTGCTATATAAAAGAATTAAAAAAAATTTGCAGACAATCGTGAGGATTAATTAATTTAGTTGAATGTCTGTCGTTCATCGCGATGGTATATTATATTGGAATGGATTGGAATGCCGAATAGTGCACCAGGTACACTCATGATTAATGCATGCAGATAAACGATTGTTGATCCGTTCACCCATGTATAGAAGTCGCAATTGCGACTTTACAAGACTTTACCCGAAATATTGTGTTTTCTTTTAAGTCTACTTGTACTCAGTAGGCATGCAAATCGATCGATCGTTTATTCCTTATTAGCAATTTCGGAAGGGTATAAAACAAATTCATTCGGGGCTCTGTACAGGGGCGTGTTAATGATTCCGAAAGTATCTAAGCTTCTCTGTACGTTTGTCAATTTCTCCGTCTCGTTTTCTTGTTTTCAAGCTAAAGACCGCAATTTTTGAGATATTTTTGTGGAATTTAATACACTGACGTATCTTAACCCAAGAGCGGACGTTATTGAGAAATGTTTAAATCGAACCACCTTTTCAAACATTTCTCAAAGAAAGCCTTATTTTTGTCGTAATATTATTATAAAATGATTCCCAAACGACGGTCTGTTCGTCTTGTTGTTTTCCTGTGTGCAGCTTACAGACGACAACTTTTCAATACTTTTATAAAATTTGATACAGTGACGTATTTTGCGTCAAGGATGAACTTGACATTATGTTGTTTGTATTATAACGTAACGTACTCACTGCCGCAATTATGCAGTAAATTGCTTTCAAATGTTGTTGGCCTTATATTCCCGCCAAAAACACTTTAAATGATATATCGGTAAAAAGTGTAACAGTAATTTGTAAATGTTTTGACTAGAAACCGACAAAATTAACGAATTGAGAAATATTGAAAGATTCTGCTTAACATTATCATCATTGGGAAATTTGGTAATTTATAAAATACTAATAAATAATTTTTTTTTTTTTTTTTTTTTTGTTTATTTTCGAAAATTGAGAATAAAAGCATTTTAAATATATATATATATATATATATATATATTTTGTTTAGCTTAAAAAAAATCATAAACCAGTTTTTTAAGATTTAAAACGAAAACATATAGAAATAATAAATTTTTATGTGTGATATCAATAAACTCATTTAAAGTAAATTTTAGCCAAACTAAAATTTTCATATGTGTTTTACCTTTTCTGGTCAACTAATGAAGATAACTTGTATTTGCTGCACAATTAACATATAAAATGGATATAAATTCTTAGATTGTCAAAAAAAAAATAAAAGAAATAACAACTAATTTTTATTCATGTTAATTATGGAAATTTTTTGCCAAATAGAAAACTAAGTTTGATTTTTTTTTAAATTAGCAAATCGTTATATTTTAACAATATAAATAAAAAAGAAGCATGGCAAACGAAGAAACATAAAAACTTGTGGGACAATATTTTTTCAAAAAAAAAAAAAAAAAAAGAAAGGAAAATACAAAAAATAGACGACTGTGTTGGCAAACAAGTGAAAATAATTTGGTAATAAACGACTTAACTTATACCTTTACTGCGGTCAGTTAAGCCAAAGAATGAAAAAATTACTCGTATTATAATCTAGAAGGAAAGGCAATTTCTCAGAAGCGTTGGCATTCCAGCAGCTAGGCATTGATATGCTCTCTTGCATATATGTACACGAAGAAAAGTTAAAGAACGTAGTAATAAAACAAACGAGAAGTAATGCAATATAATAGATGAAGAAAATGCTTAATCGCGGATAGTTTCACTGAATCGGGTTTGGGCTCCGATTACTTGGCTACCGATAATGTATATAACCAATAATACATGACGAATAGTATATGAAGAATAGTGTCTAAGGAAATCGAAATGTTCTATTGATTACAGGTAAGGGATTATTCTATTGATTACAGGACTAGTATGTATGTACTTGTACTTGGTTTGCATAACAATTCATTTCTTAGAGATGTCGAACATACTAAAGACAACATTTTCCAACATCTTCATATAGGAGCATCTATTTTGTGGGTCCGAAAATTATACGTAAATAAAACACACTTTTGCTTAAGATTTGGATCAAATTTATTTTCAATGTACTATTTGTGGAATACAATACATATATACAATACATATAGCGTATAGATATCGTTAAAACTTATAACGAAAACAATGAATCTACAATTACGTTTCGTGCATGTGGGATGAAGCTCATATTTGGTTAAATCACTTCGAAATGCCCTTTTGTGTAAAGAAAACGCATGTGATGTTCCTAGAGGGCTTTTACCTGTATAAACATAATTTGGGGCGCTGTTTGATGGCTGGAAATGTAATTTTTGAACTTGCAGTTACCGTCGTTGGAGAACGCCAGATAAACATGATAAAAAAATTAAGTGATTTCGACTTGAGCGATATGTTACTTCAACAAAATGATGTCACATGTCGTACATTTCATAACAGAATCAATTTATTGGAAGAAAAGTTCAATGATCGTTTAATATGAGCTTTAATATGAGCGTTAATATGAGCTTGCAGCAAAAATCATGCGTTATAACTCTAGTGAACTACTTTTATTACGTTTTTATTTTTTTTTTGGATGACAAATCAGTCAGATGATGTCCTCTATACGCTTAACACCGTGACGGTCACAAAGATGCGAAGAAAGGGGGAGAGATAGGGAGGTGACCGCAGCTTAGTGGGTGTGTGCCCAATCGGTAAGTGTTATGCCTTCACCGACTAACTACAGCTACGACCAAACTAAACTCCACCACACTAAGATTTGAACCTTAAAGTCATGTTGATGCACGGGCGTATTCATGTTGATATCTTTTGTCATATTTAAAGAACAACTTATTGGATGACCCTATAGATCCTAAATAAATTCGTTGATTGATGTTGGCATAAGAATATGAAATGAATTTTAAGTAAATTTTATAAATAATTTGTCTACAGTACAACAGACTAATTCTAATTAAGTTAATTGGTTGACAAAAACGTAGTCGATATTAAATATATAACCATAAGGCTTTTACTCAATTTGCTCACTCCTTAGAACAGTTTACGTCAGCAGTGAGTAGGTATGTTTCCAGCATTTTCGCTGAATTGCACACACACACACACACACGCATCTATACGTTCTATATATCTACGTTACATCTAACATATAAAGTCATATTAATAAGCGTGTATAGCGGCTCAATTCCTTGTCGGTGTTCGAATCAAAGCTTGCTTATCAACGTTGAGGGAAAGTATTTAAAAGTTTAGAAAATCGAAATTAAAAATTTTATTTATTTTAATTTTTGAATTGTTTTTTTTTTTGAGGTGAAACAGGTTCATTTTTATGAATTTCAATACGTGCATGCGTGAGTTTGTATATATATATGTTTGAAATCTCTTTCATAAAAACCTAAAATAAATAATAAACCTGCTTACATACACAACCACACGGTCACATAAGACAAAGTCCAAGCCACAAAAAGATTTAAAAATCTCCACCGAAGATTTTTAAGTTTAAAAAATAATATCTTTAAGTATTACGAAAAAAAAAAAAAAAAAAAAAAAAAAAAATCATCATAAACCAAAAACAACAGCAATATATATATGTAGAAACTAAACAACCGAATTTAAAACGTTTGTTTGTTTCGTATGGTTTCATTTGGGACCGGGTAATAAATTTCATCATTAGTTTAGTTGACAGACTCTAAAAACAAGATTATATTGGCCGAGTATGACCCCTAATTGGGTTATGGCAAGTGAGATAGTATCTTTACTTATGCGTGTATACGGTGACGAACATATAAAAACATTTGTATTTCTTTGTATTGATTGACTCAAAGCATTTTCGAAAGCATTCCTTGATTTTTCGTCTTCTTTTCTAATCATTTATTTTTGAGATATTTTTTTTTTTTTGCGCCGTTTATTAATAAACTGAAAAGTTTAGGCTCTAAGATGTGAATAGATGAAGATGTCATAAAAATTGTGTAATAGAGAGATCAATGAATTTATGCGCTTGTAGTTTTGTCGCTTTAATCTCCAGAATAATTTTTATCTTACAACTCAAATCTGAATTAATGTAATTAAATGTAATTAGAGAATAATGACAAAAATGATTGATTTCTTTATGCAACTTAGCATTGGTTAATGGTCTTAATAATTGATTTTCAAAAATAAAAATTTTAAAGTAATGAATATACAAATACGATCACTATGCGATCATAACTCTATTAAGACCATTAAGACCCATCAATCTATTCATAT
>CCAG010022772.1:0-14700 GCA_001077435.1 Glossina morsitans morsitans
TAAAAAAAAAAAAAAACGAAATGAAAAATTGAAACATTTAAACAAACTAATAAAATTAATATGGAATACGATAAAAATTAACCAGAATATATGAAAGAATAAAAAGCGAATGTAGAAGGATTTTATATCCACCGTACATGCTCGTAATGGTGCACGCACATCTTTCAGCACACACCTACAAATCTAAAAATATAAATAAAAAAAAAAAAAAAAAAACGGAGAAAAAAATCAACTCCAAACATTAAATAAACACCAGGCAAAGTCAAATCAATAAAAACGCAATAAATTAACCATTAAAACAGACCTTAATAGTCAGTCATTCATAGCAACTATCATCCTAAACCAATGAAACAGGCAGTCTCCCTCTTAACCAGCAAACATTTGATACCCAACCGACCAACCCTCCGTAGCAATGAAAATTCGGTCGATCACATTTTTTCTTTATGCGATAGAAATTTGCTTACTTTCTTATGCCTCAAGCATTTAATTGTTGTTGATTTTTGTTCTGCACATTTCTCTCAAACTCTTTGTATCATAATTATGTTAAAACAATTTGCTTAGTCTCGTGAGAATAGCAAAAGTACTCTCTTTGCTTGACTCTATGGTACTTGCTAACAGAGTTGACTTAGTACAGTCGTCTGGTCCATATTGAAACATGTCTAAAAAAAAGTTAATATAGGAAGATAAGGATAAAATCAAATCCTTCCCGTTTCGAAAATATTGTGAAACATTAAAAACGAAATTGTATTTGGCTTAGATCGAATCATTTATCATTAACTGTTATGCTATAATTGACTTAAGAATCATTTATATATGACTAAAGTACAACGTATGCAGCAGCATCCGTTATCAACCATGCATTTCGCTAATTTTATGTACAATTTACTCTAGAAAAACTTAACCATGATTCTTGAAGTCTTTATATTCATCGCAGTAAGGGTTATATATATTCAAGTGTATCAAAAGTCTGTCAATCGTTCCAAGTAGCTTTTTTTTTTTTTTGAACTCGATAAAGTAAACGTTTGACTTTGAACACCGGAAACTATGTTCATCCCTTAATATGGAGCATTGCAAATAGTAAAATAAAAATTTTAGTTCCTTAACTGTGTCGTGATACTCAATAAATTTTACATTTATTTTAATTCAATTATTATATTACCCCTACAGACTCAACGAAAAGGAAAAATACCATGTAACATGTCCGATGTTGCTCCTCCTTGAAAATAATGCAATTTCAATAAATTTCGAGGGCAAAGCTATAAATTCCTATAATGGCCCATAATCAATATTTAGTGGTTAGTGAAACAACAACAACAACAACAACAACAACAATAGCAACAGACTGACCAACATGTTTTAGTTGTTTTACGAGGTGTGTATGAATATATGTTTTCAACGAAAACAACAACCTGCGTATTTGTTCGCATTTCACTAACAACATATGTTTTCGCATCTCCTTCTCGTTCTCGTTCTTTTTTCTTTTATTTTTTAAACGTTAGTGCGTTTAAGAAATGCCCTAAAAAGCGAAAACATCTCCTCTTATATCGATCACTAAACGAGCGTCTACTTATTTCTTCCTTTCTTTTTTTTTTTTTTTTTTGTATTTTTGTTTCTCCCACCCCAACAACAACAAAATAATTTTCCATTACCGGATTACAACAACAAACCGTCAAACACGATTTGCTCAAATGTTCGCAATTATTTATTGAAAATAAAATTTTAACAAAACATAAAAAAAAAAAAAAATTGAATTTAAAAAAAATGAGCGAAAACAAAAACATTGCTGTTATTGTTGCAGTGTTTTTTGTTACAGTGTTACTCTTGGAAATGGTAGATTTATTTACTAGATGGATGTCATTTATTTAAGTTTTACAGACTAGCCACATAAGAAGATGAGAAAAGAGGAGATTCATCCCTGCGCACCGACGTCTGTTGATAATGATATTGATGTTACTTTTGCTGTTGCTGTTGCTGTTGCTGTTACTGTTGCTGTTGCTTTTGCTATTGCTATTGCTGCTGATGGTGACTGCAACGATGGTGTTGTCGATGAGGGAGACGGTGCAATTGAGCAGTAAATATTGAGATTTATGAGCCATGTTTAGACATTTGATGTACCAGCATACTGAGTGTTAAGCAATAACTCTTGAAAATGTTTTTCATAAACAAACAACAACAACGTTGCAACATAAAATAAAAAACTTATATTCAGTTTAGGACGAATTTTTTCGCAACTATCGTCTCCATTACTAAAAGGAACCAAATTCAGATGCGTGCTGCGTATAAGAAAAAAGGATGTCGATATAAGTCCGATTTACTTACTTACTTACTTACTTAATACGGCTAAGCCCATATCGGCTATGTATTCAAAAATTGATATATAGTTAAAAGTTTTGCAAGCAGTAGCTGTTGGTTACGAAAATATCAGTGTAACGAATATTAATGAAGTGACATAACTCGCCTTAAATGATTGGGCTTGATGTCAGATACTTTATGTCGGCCTAAAGATAATTTCTATTTCGTAATAAATAGAATCTATAAGGCAACTTTTCCTACTCTTATAAATGTTGACCTTCAACTGATAACCGCAAGGTATTCAATTGCAATTAACCTAACTAATATAACTTTTTATTAAATTTCAGGTATAAAGTGATATGGCAAGCGTAAAATAGCCAAAAATATTATAGAAGATTGAACAGATTAACAGGAGCAAATCGACTTGAAAGGTCACGCTTATATGTACATATATACATATATTACCAGCTTAGATAACACATGGACAAAACTTAATTATGCGCCTTCCGCGACATGCACGGAAGAAGACATGTATGAGATTTTTAGTGTAATTAGTTATTATACGTCTAGCCATCCAGTTGTCCCTCCTTTTGAAAATTGCGTAAGAAACACTAACAATATGTAAAAAAATGTAATAATATTAAAAAAACAAAAAGAGAAATAAAATAAAAGAACAAAATAAACCAGTTACTTATAAACTAAACAAAAATTAGCAGAGGCATCTAAATGTGAAGCATTTCCTCTATTGGCTCTTTGGTGCGTTCACAATTAACAAAAGAATGTTCGAAAATAGAAAAAGAAATATACACAATATCATGATCTTTACCCTACCGAAGTGCGGAATGTAAATACGATAAGCCGGACATCTCAGACTAATGAATTCTTTTATATTCAATCGTCACTAAATTGGCTGAGAAGGATTTACTTCGTTCCATCTCTATAATAGGTGTTGCTAAACCCTACGAAGCTCCTACAAAATAAATTTACACCACATTTAAACATTTAAACATTTTCCCACACAATCTATATGCGATTTCTGACAGTCCGCCCGTTTCATTTAACTTTAAATACAAATAAATGAAAATACGACTTCTTAATAAAAACAAAAAAAAAAAAGAGAATGAATGAAAGAAAACAAATCCAACAAATGCCAATAAAACAATTTAAAACACATACACACCACCAATCCATATTTATTATTATGATGAGCCGTTGGCATCTAAGAGAAGCTGAGGCTTGAGAAGTGAAACACCAGACGTAAGATCTCATTACCCTATGCAACCACAAATCATACGTTTAACACCTTTATAGTGTGGGGCTCATTAAAAAACCGCCTCGACACCAAGTTTATTAAAAAAGATTTAAAAGCGAAAATCTTCACACTCTCGCAAACATTCTATATGTATATATATATATATATATATATATATATATATGTTGTTGAATTGTAAAAGGCTTGGCTGGATAGTCCACAATTTCACCACTACCATCGGACAAATCATAATAATAGTGGTATTGGCTGCAACACAATCAGTAAAGTGTGAAATAAATACTTGCTTTTGCTGCCACATAAAGTTGTCAGCGAAATGATACTTATATCTTAATCATCATGATCATCATTATTAACCAGTCAACAAAGCAACTAACTGACCAACAGCAAGCAATAAAAGTAGTGTATCATTGATACGGAAAAAGAGAACCAACGTATTCCTTTAGTTTTGCTTCGTGTTCCTGCTGTTCTTCTAAAGACGAATGTGTTAAAAATTTATGATCACTTAACAAACGAGTGCGTCGTAGAGATCCCCCCGTTTTCCTTCTTTTTATTTATTTATTTATTTTTTTTGTTTATTCTCTTTTTTAAATAAAAACTAAATATTAAATAAAATCAACATAAACTTTCGGTTTATACACAATTATTCACCAATTTCAAATAAAAAGAAAAAAACAAGTGCAACTTTTAACAATAATTTGGGTCGATTCTATGATACTCTACAATCAACAAAACTTTATTTGAATGCATAATAAGTGTTATTAGGGGAATTCGAAAGCTTTTTTTACGCCTTCTGTGCCGAACACGTCATTTTACGCGAAGAAAATAGCAAAAGACCCTATGCGCATTTATGCGCATTTATTTAAAAACAAAAACAAACTTTTATAAAAATAATTATAGCATAAAAAATGAGTTTTGCACAAAGATTTGAAGGCCTGAGGAGAAGGCTTGTTTGCGTTCATTTATATTCAAAATTTTCTGGGACATTCTTGCAACAATGGTCACAAGAAGCATTCATTTCATAGTTGAATATACATCAATAAAATTTTGTTGCCTTCAATGGTTTCGCTACCGTCACCGTCATCGTCACCACGAACGGTTATTTAATACTCGAAGGCCGAAGCTCTATTAAGTTATGAATTTAGAAAATCACTTTAGGAATTTCTTTCATTTCACTCACAACTTTAGTGACAGTCATAACCACTGGGCTACAATTCCGATATATTTTTTAGCTTAGCTCAAATGAAAAAAAGATAGAACTATTAAGCAACTTTAGATATCCATTTCAATTTTCAATATAACCTACAGTCTGATGTGTTAGGTGTAAGGCAATGGGAGAAGTCGTGAACTCAAAGCTAACAATAACAAAGCAGCTGGCACTGAAAGTGGACCAAATCGGATTCTTAAGATTCCACAAACATGTTTTCCAAAGAATATAACAAATTTAAAATACCCACCGTAAGTAGAAGTAAAACTATTTATTCCGTTTTATATTAAGCGTCAATGTGTTTGGTTGTTTGTTTGTTTCTGCGACTACCGGCTAATGGAGAATTGGTGCAAAAAGATAAACGATCGCACACGCGAGAAGAAAAAATGCAACATCACTAACAAGATAGTCAGCAATCATCATCTGTTTAACTCTCTTTTTAGCCTGTGAGCAGCCATAAATGAAAGGCGTGCAGAACGCCTGCTGGGCAATTTAAACATTTCGAAATGGTCTGTAAGTAATCCGACTAATGGTGAGTGTTAAAAGCAACAAATGTGTGACTCCGGCGCTATTCACATCTGATAATCACGATCATCATCAACATAATCATAATCATCATCAACATCGAATGTACTTGCCTGCAATATGGATAAGACAATGAACAAAAAAAAAAAGGGGAAGTTCTTTGTAAGAGAGATAGTACGTTTGGGATTTAGGTTCTCTTCTTTTTCGTTTAATTGCCTCTAGGAATTTTCATGACTTAGTGCAGCTATTGCAACAATCCCTGTCACCGCCATCGCCATTACTACTACTAGCCTGATCGACCATAAGAAACGAAAATTATTGTATGCAAACACTTACGAACTACATTTGGTCATACCTCGTTTCAATACGCTTAAGCCAACGCTTGGCCGATCGTAAAAAAATAAAAATTGATCTTTTGCATTCAAATGCATAAGTACCGGAGAATCATAAAACGCAGTTGACGACACTTTTCAATTTATCTCCAACCCATTCGATTTTATTACTATTATACCCTACATCACTTTTAGTACAAAGGTATATTAAGTTTGTGGGAAAGTGTACAACACCCAGAAAGGTTTGAGATATACCCACCATTTAGTATGCCGATCGATATCTGAATCGATTTAAACTTGTTTGTCCGTCTGTCTCTACTGTATTCTTTTGTTCTACTTATAGATCGCAATTTTGGACGAACATTATTGAAAATTGTTCGGGTCACTTTTTCGACTACTTACCTTACTTACGACTTAGAATAACTGTATTAAGCGAAATCGTGTAGGGTAAAAAGTTTTTACTTATTTGTCTTTTTAATAATTTACGTGTAATAGGCGTTTTAACGAATACATTAGATCACAAATGACATTTGCAGCACCATCAAATGTACCTAAAAACGTCGATAGCATGCAATTCTCTTTGAAAGCAACAACTTTTGTCAATCTGTACCTTCTTTGATGTTGTCTTCATAAAGCTTCAAGATATACATGCAGTTATGTCCAGAATACTCATATTATCTATCTTGTATAATCTTTCGTTTTAGCTGGACGTTGTTCCAAAAAATAGGAGATTTCAAGCGTGAAGCATTCAAAGTTCGACAAATAAAAACTTTTTAAAATCCTTAACTTTTGAAAATACCATCGATTACGTTTGATTGCTTAACTAAGACTTTAATAAAATTGTTATCATTTCGTTTCGGTTAGCACACGATATTAAGAATTCCCTTTTTATGAACATAAATACCTGGCGTAAAAACGACATCGTAATGATAGGGATAAAGATTAAGTTTAATATCAACTTTCACACCTTTTAAAAATGAGAAACAGAAAAAACAAATAAGAAAATTAATTATATTCGATTGTGACCGAATATCTTATACGCACTAATCTTCACTGAAAGGAAAAAAATGAAATTTCAATATCAGGCTGCGTACAAAAACTTTGGATGTTTTTGTCAAATATGAAGCCGATATCTTAATTTTTGCGAACGAAATTGTATATATATAGAGACTACGCGGATAAATGGACAAACATACGTTCTTAAATCAACTTAGAACTTGATATCGACTAAAAATATGTGTAACTTCCAGTGCCTCTGAAGCCTCCTCTCGTTTGATGTTGCCCCCACTTTTAAGGCTGACTAAAAGAATATTTTTATTTAAGATAAGAATATAACTGACATTATTTTTAATGTTTATAACCACTCGCCAGACTGGAAACGAACTTACAATCCACTTAATAAGATCCAGAAATATTCTGTAAAATCGATCTTTAATATAAGTTTCCATCGCCTTCAACTACTTTGGTCGCATGATATGTATATCAATTAACTATTAATTCCTTTAAAAAGGCCCTGTTTTCGCTTGTTAATAGAACGCAAACAAATTGAATTTGCCTTTAGCGATTAATATAAAGCAATAATCAAAATTAATTACAATTTTTTCAAATTTTTCTTTTTTTCTTTTGGTTGTGGCAGAGTCGGCCAAGCGATCGATCGTATTTAGCGATCAATAGGCAATGCGATACACGACCGGGCCAGCGAATATATGAATAGGCAGAGCGATGAGTAAATAGATTGAAAAAAATACCGTAAAGAAAACTGCTAAACGAAAATCTTACGCTAATCAGGATTTTTAAGATTTCGTAGTCGAAGTGGCGAAATTAGTTGATCTAAATCATTCGGTAACGGGTAGGCGAGCAAGCACGAAGCTCTAAGCAGAGTTTTTAAAATTTAGAAAGTTTTGAAAAAAAAAAAAAAATCTCACGAACATTTTCCTTGAGACAAAGAAGATTGAAATCACGAAATGTGTTCAACAAGAATCAAAAGCTCGTCACCAAATCTATAGTATGGCAATAATCTTCATTCATCGTCTCTTCTGTTTACTTAACATGGGTCACTTTCAATTCATATCTTATCATTTTGCTCGGACAGATAGATGGGTGGATGATTTAATGTTTAAATTGAAACGTCAAAATACTGGGGAAAAGATAACACAACAACATAAACTTGAAACTAGGAGAAGAGAATGGGGAAAAAAAAGGTGTGGCACCAGAAACACAGATTAGTGGTTTTAAAAAAGAGGAAAATGAATTTGACAAGAACTTAAATACCTTCATACTTATTACTATGTTAGTATGGACCGTAACAGAGTCAGCAATTATCCCAAGATCGTAAGCAAAACTGAAATCCTTCTGCTCAACATAAACATTCTGAACGGCAATGTAAATGTGCCACGGATGCAATGGATTGATTAACTTACAAAGTTTTTCTTCTTCGACTTAATAACATTTCATTTTTCCCAATTTCAATAAAAACTTATTTTGCACTATAATTTTTGATTTAAAGGAAACAAAAGGATTGGATATGGGGGAAGACAGTGAGGGATATCCAATACCTAATTTCAACATAAGTACAAACATATTTATGTTTATAAGTGGGTATGTCTCCGCTCTAACGGATTCTGTTTCTCTTACTGAATTCTTTTCATAAGCATGATTTCAACGATTTAACAAAAACTAAACGTCGATCAAGGTATTTTACGCAACTTGAATTTTTTTTTATTTTTCTTGTACGCGCTTTGTTTGCTTGTTTTTCTGGTGTGTGTGATTGCCTTTCTTTGTTAAAAAAATTTATATAGAAAAACTTCTTGCAAAACTGTAAACTTGTCAGCATAATGTTCGCCTTGCGGTGACCCACTGAATTCCATAACTCAAATGCAACTGACAACTGAGAACGCTGAAATTTGAAAAACATACGGACACAGAACCACTAAGCCTAGATACACATTTTTATGTAAGTAAAACGCCTTCGCTCAGCGACTTAAACAGCGATTGTTTTTCTTTTAAGGCTTTTTTCTTACTCGGATTTGTAATAAAGTGACAAAAGACATAATTAGTTTATACTAAAATCATACAAAACGTTTGCAACAAAAATGGCGCCACAACTGAAATGTCGGTTGAACTAATTGTTTAACACATTTGTGTTACCATCGTACCATACTAACTGTGGGCGTTTTATATATGTGTAACTGTGTGTGTATTTGTGTATATATGTTCGTTAAAAGATCCAGTTAACCTTGAAATTTTTTTCTTTAACGCATTATAGTTAAGCTTATGAAAAAGATTTCGATATTAAAAAGTAGCGAACGAAATCCTAACCTAATATTAATTATTTGTTTGAATAACTAGACACTAAAAGCAAAAATCATGCTAATACCGATAAAGAAATAAACATAAAAACTGTTAAAGCGATTGATAGATTCATTATGAAATGCCTCCATTAATATAAATATAACCATAAAGAAATGAATATAAAAAAAAAGAAAGAAAGAAAAACATTTACAATAATCATAATAATAAAGCTTTTTTGCACGAAACTTTTAGCAGAGGGTTAATAGCTTTTAAATATGCAATTTTTTTTTCTCTTTAATGTGACGTCGCTTATTATTTTCAAAGACATTAAAATGTCACTTAAATTCGTTGTAAATTGTTATAGACAAGATTTAGGATAGACATGCATCATGGGTATACATCATAGATATGATATTTATTTGGAATATCAATTTTCTTAGATCGAGATATTTAAAGATTTTTACTATGAGAACTTAGTTAATATTAAGCTTAAAAGAATACACAAAACAACGTTTTATAATTATAACCGAAAAAAAAAAAATATCTCATATAACTTATCAACTGAGATAACAAAGAAAACGAAGAAAAATTCAAAAGAAATCTTAATGACTCGGTGCAATCTTCAAAATCACTAAAAATGAAAAGCGTAAACAACATTTTCTTTGTTCGACTTTTGTTTTTCAATCTCTTAAAATTTAGAAGGTATAATGGTCGTCCCATTATCAGGCCAAAGAACGTTCACAGGCTACTGAATCAAAATGAAATGAGAAAATGATCTTGATCGACTAACTAACTAACATGCCTAACTAACTAACAAGCTAATAGTCGTGTGGGAATAATATCAGACTAAAGCATTTACTATATATATCACTTCCGTATCGAATACCTCCCAGTTCAGTACTATGTCTACGATCCAAATATGAAATTATGCTATTCGCGTTACGTTAGTTGTAAATTTTGAGATGAAATACTCAGACTCATGACTACCAATATCTTTAAGTGATCAAGAACAATGCATGAAATATATGTCTAAAAACTCTTAAGCTTATATTAGATATGGAAATAGCATTATTTTATCGTAAACGTTATGGTGTGGAGCTTTTAACGCTTAATATTTTTCACTTATCTAAAATGTACATATTTTTCTATACATTCTAAACAGGTCAATAAGTATAGAACCTATGCACACTTGCACGCAGACCAGTGTTGTTGGGTATTATAAGGTGAGACCAAATGAACATTTATTTGCAAACAAAGACAATTTCTTAATTTGTTGCATAAAGAGTGCTTTAAAATTTCAACTGCCAATTAATAATTATGTATTGAAGACGATGACGTGGTGTAAGGAGAGCGGGTAAAACGGGAAGGGGACGTATGTAAGAGACTGTGGTTTTCTTATATATATAAATTGTTGTGTTTTTTTTTCTTTTTTTTTTCTAAAACATAGATATTTGCACTTGTGCGTTTAAAATGTGGTTTGGTTAGGTTGACATTTGGCAAAAACGTATGTATATATACATACATGAGAAGGTCGACTTGAACGTTTTTTTTTTTTTTTTCTTTCCATATATAAAAACTACATTTTTGTTGCAAATGCCATTGCTAACGTTATTATGAAAGAAATATAAACAACAAGTGTGTGTGCAAGCTTCTGTTATAGTTGTTAAAGTTATTATTTTTATCATTCATGTTGTTGCAATCGTTGTCTACTGTGCATTATATACTATGTATTAAACTGTCGGTGTTGAGTTGATGTTGTCGCAGTATGAGTTGCAGGCGCTGTGTTGTGCTGTTATATTGATAATGCTGTTTATAGTTTTGAAGTCTTGTTTTGAATTTGAATTTTATGGTCTCGTATGCCGCACTTTACATAGTCAAACATAGTTTACAGTTGGTATGCATATATAAACATACACACGCTCATATGAATAAATGAGCATATATATAGACGCACAAATAGAAAAACTAAGTCTAGGCGATGCAAAACATGAAATGAAATACATAACAACAAACGACCACTAACTACTAATCACGGTCAAGTGCAATTCAGGCGACATTGCAGTTTATGTTTGTATACATACACAACTAAATACCCATACCAACTTTCTTTTTACAAAGCTCAACAACAACATTATTCATCAACATACTCTCCTTCAAAAATGATGCACCCGATCCAATGGTTCGTTATCTTCCTCATAGAATGATTGGGCAAGACACTCAAAACACGCTTCAGTTTCCGCAACATATTCAACATTTCATTCAAATCTTCTTCCGTAAAGCAACATTTTGCGATTTATGAGCAGATAATAGTCGCTGGACATTAGATCCGAAGAACATGGGTAATGGAGCAAATCGAACTTCTTCGCTTGCAATTTTACCATTAAAACCAGTAAAATGGAACTCGGTTTTTTTATTTCACTATGAGCACACGACGTGTCCATCGTGCGATCAGCATTCGTATGCCTGAATTTTGGTTTCATATATGGCAAATACGTTCATTGAACATGTTCATAGTCTCGGCTATCTCTCTAAACTTAATTTGACACGATAATGCAGCACTATTCGGTAATTTATATATATACATATATGCGAGTAATTCTGAAGAAACACCATAAAATTTATCCTTGCTCCTGTAAGTAATGAAGAAATGCGAAATGCGTATCCCAGCCTTATGCAAATATACTCTTGAGCAAGCCGCTTTAGGTTTGTTTATGAAATAATTTCTAATTTCAACTGTTCTGCAATTAGTAAACAAATTTAGGATAGAAATTATTCTTCAGACGCAAGAAAACAGATCCAAAATTCAGAACAGAGTTTGTACCGGATTTCTTCACCTTTTTATATGTCACAATTATTCGTAACGCGTACTCGTACGCAATGGAGACCCTAACTAAACTGTGCATATTCTACTTAATTAAGACGAAAGTCAAATTATATTCGATCACCTAACTATTGTGAAAGCTGAACTCAACCAATTTAGTCTTAACTCACTTCACTTATGTCAGGTATTAATTTGAAATATTTACTAAATCGATCAATACCTTTTTATATAATTTGCAAATAAATTTCAATAGTGAGATACATAGACCACTCTAATACTCATGTAATAATTAGTCCACAAAATTTCTCCAATACGTGTTATTAATCCATTGTGTTTACGTTATCTATCCTTCAAATAAATAAACGTGTTATGTGTACACACATATAACAGTTAACTGATAAGTAATGTAAAGTACGCCTTACGAAACGCATTTCCATTTTTTCCATTGAAGAAACTCCAAAGGTCGTAAGTGTTAAAACAATCGACCTAACCCGAATTCGACCTCTTTATCTTCTCTTACGCTTAACTCTCGTTGCACTTAATGTTCATTGCCAGTCACTTTATATTCATTGTTTACAAAAATATATACAGTCGTTCCTCATACAACACGGTACTTGTGAAACACGGTTTCAATATTACACAGGACAAAATTTTCGATTATTATAGACAGGACTTTGTCTTGGATATGTTTTTTTTTTTTTTTTTTTAAATTGCATTCAATGAGGGTAATCTCCAACTCTATGCTGCTATAGAAAAATCTATGATTTTCTTTTTGCGGAAAGAATAGCTTTAGTTAAGAAATCAGTACAAAGTTGTTTAGTTCCTTGCAGAGAAATTCAAATACAATTATAAGATCGAAATTGGCATCTAATTGCAATTGAAAAAAAAGTAGATTAGATATAATTTTTAATGAGAGTGATAATGAAAATTAATTTTGCGATCGCGTAAATACACTTGTCGCACCAAAGTGTATCAAAATAGAAGAACTTGATATAGATCTACCTTTTATTATACCAATCGTTTCAAAATCATTTCCTGAATTAATTTACGCTTATCTGTGCGGCCGTCCATCTGTCTGTCTAGCCGCCGCAATTTTTGAGATATTTTGATGAAATTGGATACACTGACGTGTTTTAGCCCAAGGCCAAACGCTATTGAAAATTGATCGGATCGGCCCACTTTCTCGACCATTTCCCATATAAAAATTATCATACAAATAACTACCGGTTTGTATAGGGCAATTAATGATAGTCCCATGGCCGTATACGGGTTTTGCTTGTTTCTTGATTATATTTTTGTATTTCATCATATTGTTGAATTTTATATATCTTTTTTTTTTATGAAAACTTGGAGTTAACTTATTTTTTATATTTGAAATGAAATTTCGGCTATCATAAAATTTAACACCTTACGACATGGTTTCGATATGGCACGGTGCACATTGCTTTAATATATATTATTTTAAAGTTTTGAATAATACGATTTCAATATAACACGGTACACATTACCTTGCCTTGTACCATATATATAAGTTTAAATTATATATGGTTCTATGTCATTTCTTAGTTTACGTAAATAAATAAATTTTATACAACATAGTCTCGATATAGTCCGGTACGAATTAATCGGGTTATATGATGGACGCCTGTAAATATATTTAGCTGAATGTGTACACTACAATGTAGCGTGTTACTCATTTTTTCACGTTTTCAGTAAATTATTAGAAATTCTTTCGACATTAGATTTACCGCGATAATCATGCACTATTATCTATGTGCACAACTGGTACAACGAACAGTAAAGGCAATGAAGAAAGCAAAGAAAAAATATGCGTTTTCTATGCAATCATTCACGCTCAGACTCAAGAAGCATTTCAAAGTGCGTAAGCTAGAGCGATGTTGTTGCTATTATTACTTCATTTATTCGTTTTTGCTCGTTTCAATTTATTTCTTTCATTATGAGTCTCTTATGTGCATCTTAATTTCTTTAATTTTATTTTCGTTCATTCTTATCGTTTTTCTGCTTCTTTTTTTTTTTGGGATTGTGCGTAGTATGTAGAATAAAGTCAAAAAGCTTCCGACAAATTATACACAATATGCATAAATGTTTATATTCTGTTTATTGCCTGCTGTTGCGCATGTGCGCACGTGCTTGATGCTTCGGCTAATCTTACGTATTATTGCCTTCAGCTCTCTCTCATCCGTTGTGCATTTTCATGGAATACGTACTCACACACACACACACACACACACACACGCGCGCGCGCGTTATATGTTTACGCTTTATACATTACTTATCACTTGCAGGTAACTCGGACATAGAGGTTGACTTATTAAAGCTGCTGCACATATATGAGTTTTCTGCAATGTATTTTGCACGAAATCTCAGAAAAGAAAAGAAGGTATTGATTAAAATCATAAAATGACACACGTATTTCCGATAATAACAACCAAAACACAGATTGTTTATGCTCATAGAAAGATAAAACTGAATGCGGACCAAAGCCTTCGGGGTATTAAACATTAAATACAAAAAAATATCATTTTGGCAAGAGAAAAAAAAAATCCAAAAATATGTTTTTTTAGCACAAATCTTTAAAAAAATGCTAACCAGCTCAAAGCTTATCGTCACTGAATCAAATACAAAATAGGAAAATGACAATTTTTCAACAAATTATCTTTTATGGGTGCTCTTTAAGGGTGGTGCAAGATCCAATGTCTGGCCAGAATTTCATGGAAAATAAATTCACATATCACCCTTATCAATAAAGAATGCTTCCCGCTGATTTACCTTATGTTTGGGTATACGACTGACTTATAACATATGTAAAAATTTTCTATCAAACACCGAAAGGAAATACTTAGCTCTATTCTAAGTAATGAATGGTAGATCACCATGAAATTTCAATACTTCCCCTTGAGGACGTTATGTTTAAGTTTTTTTTTTTTTTTTTTTTTTTTTT
>CCAG010022773.1:0-29230 GCA_001077435.1 Glossina morsitans morsitans
GAAATTTCAATACTTCCCCTTGAGGACGTTATTTTTAAGTTTTTTTTTTTTTTCATTTTATGAAAAATCCATATACACTTGAAACGTTCCTAGCAAATGTCCATTATATGACACAATTTTCCTTATTATTGTTAAAAAAAATTGAAATTTTTGTTTTTTATCAAATCAAATATATATTTTATTCGCTTAATACTTTTACCGCATCGAACTATATATCAACTATAATATACACAGTAAGTATATGCTGTTTGTAAAATTGATAAAACTGTGCTAAGTTGCGTCTTTCTCTCTCAATTACGACGAATTATGGATGAGAAATGTGAGCGACTGATGACTTAAGAGACAAAGAGTTAGATACGGAAAAAAATTCGATCAATTTAGAATTTCGTGATGATGAATAACATGAATTACATAATGCGTAATGAGATTTTATAGGGCTGTTGTACTTTGGCTATGTTACAAACACAATTGCAAATTCATATGTGTTTCGATATTGGAAAAATATGCGTTAAAAATCGCTTTCCTAAAATAATAATAGACGTCGCTGAGTCTTTAGAAGGATAAAGAAACACCGATCTACTGAACAGCAGTATTCGATTTCAGGAATAATTTGACATTTTGCAAATGCATCGATTGCCAATGTAGTTCTATATAGTAGAGGAATTATTGAATAAAATTCAAGAGAAATAAAAAGTAAAAGAAACTAAAATCATGTGGGAATTCATCAGACGTTTGGAACAACTTGCAAATGACTAGCTTAAGGAACCATAGGTAGCAATGATAAGTTAAGTCAATTGATTTACTACATACACTGAATACAGTTATATCGATGCAGGATCATATGCTGCCTACAAATGAAAAGCAATGAACACATTTTTTAAAACAAATGCTTATACTAAACGATCGATATAAAAATAATTCAATTTATTTGATGTAAAAGAACTGAGTCCCATTCACTGATTTACTACCAACAGCAGAAAGACGTAACGGCCAAAATAATTCGAATTTTTGGACATATATCTCTCGCCATATATCGGCTAAAAATGAATGCCTCTTCCAATTGTAAGCTCAAGGTTTCTGTTTCCTTTAAACAGATGTATAAATGCATATACATATAATCGTTTCAAGTCAGTTAGGATGGTTATCAGAGTTCTAGTACCTTCTGAAACGCATTGCAGTTGAATGTTTGATAGACGACACTAAGAAAGAAGAAGGAAAGCTTAATAAAATGAATTCAAGAGAAATTGTTTGACAACAGGCATTGACGAGACTGAAGACAACATGTTTATCAAAGCAGCCCATTGAAGCACTTCATTATGAAAGGGAACATCCACGTATATTCGTCTGTATTTGATTTAATGGAAAAAGCTGACTAGTGCTACATAAATCCCAGAGGACTACTCGATTCTATTCTCTGCACATTTTTTTTCCTTTTCTCTTTTAATTACGGTAATATATGATTGCATGGATATAAGGAAGTGTGTACGTATATATACACGCATCTATATATATATATACATATATACTTTATTTTACATATATATATTTATAGATGTAAGTATATATGCTTATGTATATATATATATATATATATATCTATATATATATATGTATATGTGTATATATGTATATGTATATATATATGTATATATTATGTGGGTACGATTATATACTGCGATAAATAAATTAAGGGAGATATTTAACGCACGGCAGAGATAACAACCGAATGCATAAAATAACCACCCGCTAGAAACGCCATTTTGTTGTTGTCGTTGTTGAAGTTAATGTAACGGTAAGAACAAATAATGCAACAACAAAAAATAACGAAACCAACAATGATGGCTACTATAATAGATATAGCAAATGTTTGTACGTTTATTTTTGCATACATATTATACGTTATTATCTCCGTATATCTGCATACATATATATGTATATATATATACATATATAGGTATATTTTTATTCGTATACATAATATATACAAAGCCTACAGCTATGTATACATTGTGTTAATATATTTACGCACGTACACACATAAAAATATGTTTTACAATAACAACAAGCGGCAGCAACAACTCAGTCAACTTTGGTTAAAGTCTAATAGTCTGTAGGTTACCTTATCGTGGTATTGTTCGCACTCTTATTGCTATTATTTTTCTATCGTTTTTCTTACATATATATATAATTTCTGTTGCTTTTTGCAACGGTTACCAAAGGTATACATAGATGTGTTAGTGTATAAGTGTTGAAGAGTACAATTGGCGTTGTCTTGTATATCTTAATATGAGTCTGTAAGTTCCTGTATTTTTGCCTTTATACGGCGTTAATCAATTTGGTCTTAGGCTCTGTGACTCTCGGGTCTAGTCCCACGAGTCATTATTGACACGGTTGTATGCACACAGCAAAATAACCACACTCGACTCAGCACTAAAACTCTCGAGTAAACTAAAAAAAAAAAAAGAAATAACAAAATGAAAATAAACTCCAATACACAGGACCTGTGCAAGGTTTATGCTAAATATAGATAAAAATGCACTTTTTTGACAAGCATGTGAAAAATTGTCGGAGTCAATAATATTTTGTACAATAATCAGATCGAGATTGTCTACATTTATAAGCCTTATCAAGACCACAATAACACTTAAAAAAAATAGTTTTTTGGCAATATTTTGAAGACAGGAGGAGAGGCAGTGTATTTAAGTACGTGAAAACGCTAACACTACAGCCTTTCTCCCGACGCACTATCAAGGGGCTTGGCCGCACGCAATGAGAAAAACATCTAACCTACATAACAATAGCTACTGAAACACGTAGGATTTTCTAGGAATATTGATTTTTACATTGATTGAAACGTATTTGAATAAAAAGGTAATTTTTTGACCCAAAAAGCACTGTTACCTTATCGTATTTCAACTTATATTCTACGCATTTCACTAAAGCATGTTATTTCAAACATTTCGCGAAAGTTCGAACGAAAACAATGAAAATTATGCGAATTATGCTGCGTACCGTTTGCAAAAATCCTGCTTCGAGAGAAACGCATTTAAACGAAGTCGAAAAACTAATTAATTTGACCATTTAAACCACATTTACCACATCTACAATTGTCTTTTGATGGATTTCTTGATTATTCAAAGGATCGTTTAAGCCAATAAAAAACATCAATTGATTTTGGAAAAATTTATAATGGACTTATCTCTTAAGACTTATCCATACGTTTTGGTGCAAGCTTTTAACCGTCAAAAAGGAAACCTATTTAGTATAGAAACCTAACCATCCATTATACTCTAATGCCTCGAGAGCAAATCAGCGCATACTTCAAACATTTTTAAGAATTTCTAATACAAAAGTTGATGCTAATAACTCGAAGGTGCTTATGATACGCACTTTCTTAGTCATAATCTTGATTATAAGATTCTGCTTCGATTTGGCCAGTGCCATCTCCTCCTCAAATTTGTAACTACGTTCATCTCTATATGTACCTGTACTGTACCTAATATATAATATAGGTCCGTCTATCTATTTGGTAATTTTGAAAATGCTTTAAAAAAATCCTAACGAGTTTTATCTAAAAGTGGTTTTAGTAAATAGATTTCAACTATTTTCAACAACTAATTAAGAAAACAAATAAAAGCATTAGTTATAGTCCAAACTTGGCGATTCTCTATGATCAGGCAGCGTTATCATGTGTTTTTGGCATACTTTTGAGGGAGAAATTGAAACTGAGATTTAGTGAGAGGAGCCTCGAACGATCGTTTGTTTTTAACATCAATCAAACAACAACAAAAAATCCAAGCACTATTCAAACTAGTTTAATTTAAATCTAGATTTACATGACAAAGATACAAAGTTCATCTTAAAGCACTTATCACTTTCTTATTTTATAGCACGTATAATAAACATTCATAAAAACTATTTGTATGAACTCGATGGAAAGTCCTAAGTTCGAATGGAAGTGATTGCACTTTTTTATTTCGCCCCCGTAAATGTTTGCCCTTTCTATTTGAATGTTTAAACCGACCCTGATAGCTTTTACATTATGTGTCTACACACAAGCGCCCAAATAACACAAAAAAAAGAGGTTTTTTTTGCGCAAAACCTCAGTAAAGAATATTTTTTATAGTTTTTGTTAAATTTTTTTTCAAATACTCTTTTTCTTTTCGTTTTTTGGCTACTTATTGTTTTAAGCCTGCAACGGCAAACAATGGCACATAGAAATCAAGTTAAGTTTACAATCAGTCTATCTAACGCTTCGTGTGTGTGTTTGTGCAACTAATTCATTGTAAATTTGCTAGAACTTTACAATAATTTTTCTATCCATTTTTTTTTTTTAATTTTTGTTTCTTGCTTTTTAAATAATTTATGTAACAAATGCACAAAATTTTATGATGAAAACCGCATAACACTGAAAACTGAATAAGAAAGAATACAAATCAAAATTATATTAAAAAAAAAAAACGCGCTACAAAACCTGATTTCTTTTAACATGAAAAGTGGCATTCTTTTTAACGTTGCGATAATTCATTGTGTTAAAGTTAGATAGATTTGCCTTCACTTTATCTCGTCTAGAAATTGACTAATTTTAAATTGAAATAAGAAAGAAAGTTTTATGAAACTAACAACCAGTTCAAGCTAATGAATGAATGGAAAGTTGTAAGATATTTTTCTAGTGACGCTAAACTTCAGACAAATACTTATTATAAACTAAGCGTGCAATAGATCTTTCAAATCGCAATACGGACTCGCCCCCAGCAGCGTTATAATTACTATAAACTAGAGGCTGTTTGCTTGTAATTCTTGAACTGTGTCTATCTAAGCTAAGAACATATAGGCTTTTAGTTTAGAGTGCACACAGATTTTGAATATGTACCTTACAAAATTCACAACAGAAAATTGTGTATTTTTTTAATGAGTACTCGAAACCCAATAACTTAAGTGGGAACGATAAGAAAAAAGCAAATATTTCTTTGCCTCTATAACCCAGTGTTTACTATAAGTAATATAAGTTCTATTTTGTTCTCTTTTCCTTCGTGTAAATTGTTTCAAATTAAAACGGTTCTCAACATAAAATCTTTCCTCTTCATATGTGAGTGAGTTTAAAAAATATGTTAACAGTGCTTGAGACATTTTTTGATTATAAGAATTTAATTAAACAATGATGCATGTTATCCGATTTTGCCTACTTTGAAATTAAACATTTATTTGTCCAGTGATCTGTTCTAAGTAAACTAATTGAATAGATCGGCAGGACGGACAGCCTAAAAAAAGGAAAAATATGTGCTTTCGCTAATTGTCTTGAATTGAAAATTATTAAGCAAACGTGTAAATAATAGAAGAAAAAAAATTATTTTTTGCAAAATATTGAAAAAATTTCAACCCCGTAGTTGTGCTTTTAAGGAGTTCTCCGTCTTGCAGTGTAAATGAACTCAGTTAAAATGAAAGAAAGCAAAAGCCTCTTGACTTATCATGCCTATAACTAAAGAATTACATACAGGATTTAAAAAATATTGGCTTTTGTGCGAATGAAAAAGAAAAAGTTCAGTTTTCGTGCAAAAAGAAACGGGCAAGGTTTTGTTAACGACTTAACGTTTAAATTAATTTATTAAAAATCTCATACGCATTTCAGTTTCACTTTTTCGCTTTTATAAACAATTTGAATAAAAAGAATTAATAAAATTCTTAAAGTCATGTTTCGTACCCACGACTATGCACGCTGCACGACTATGTTTGGAAATCAAAATTTTTGAATCACTTGTAATGGTTCAATGGGTATGCACGCGATTATCATTTTATATCATTATTAATTAATTAAGGATTCATTTAGCTCAATGAAGGAAATTTATATACGCAAAGGCCTATGCCTTACTAAAGGTTTGTTCCTTATATTCCAAAATAATTATGAAAGAAAGCGTTTTGAAGATTGAGAGGAAATGTTGCTTCAATCGATCTCTGTACACGTAATTTTTATAAAAATGGTTCAGCTTTTTGAACACATTCAATCAGGTCCGATGAGCTTTTTGACAGTAATATGAATTTTTTGTATCAGCCGTTTTTTTCTGTTTCCTTAAAAGACAAACTGTTATGTTGGAAATTTTCGATACTTCAATTGTTAACACAAAAGTGTAATAATATTAGGATTTTGTGCAATCAGCCCAAATGATCACTTGCGGCCACTTCAAATACTACTACAATAATAAGCGATGCAGATTGGAGATAACCAAATCACTATTGTATGCCGACTTCTCTGAACTCTTTTCTTTTTGAAGGAAGAGCTTTTCTTCAGATAATTAATTAAATGAAAATAAATTTCGACATTCGACGATATTTGGGAAATTTATGACAGAAAATTGTTCAGTTGACGAACTGTTCTTGTGATCAATAGGTTTTATCGAAATAATCACAGATTACTGGGAGTTGTATTCCATAGACATAATACCAGGAACAATCAAACAAACAATTTCACATTTAATGGAAAAATATAGGGAAGCGCCTCCCTACTGAATAGGGCACTAGCTTAGAATCCAAAATATCGAAAAATTAATGGAAGGCATTATTCCGTTATATTTCAGTTAAAAGCCTCAGCTGAATATTTAACTTAAGAAGTTCGAGTTAAAACAGCATTTTTGTGGTAAACACAAGAATTTACCGAACCGTACATATACATCGATAAGATATCATAGTTCATTTATCAAAAATAGTAAAAATTTTCGACAGACACTAGGTGTTGAGACTTCTTAGAGAATGAAACTTTTTAACCACTAGGTGTCACAGGTTACTTATCAAAAGTAGTACACCTTTTCGACAAACAACCGATGTTTACACTTCTTAGAGATTCCGGCTTTTTAAATACTACGCGTTACTCTATTTATAAGACGTACATTACATAATATATTAAATGAGAGCCAATTGTTTTTGTGTGATTGTGTTTATAGTCATTATGGAAATGCAGTATTATGCATATTTAAGTAAATGGATTTTTAAATTGAATTTTATACAAAAAAAAAAATATACTCCAATACTAAATCCTATCTCTTTAAATGGAATTTTAGAAAATATTTTGAAATATTTAATGAGTCTTCGTGATATAGTACACTAATTGAACTCAATTTTGAACTGGCATCCGTTATCATTTTAAATAGAACTAATGGCAGGGTCCAAACCATATATAACATATAAAAAAGACATTTTTTGATCCAAATCCCAATTAGAGGTAAATTTTATTTATAGGATCTTCTAAATTAAAGACTGATCCATTTCCTGGGCTAACAATCCTTATTTACACGCTTATACCTTCAACCTGAAAACAATTTTACAAGAACTAAATTAAACACAAACTTTTACTCACATGGTTTGTTTATCTCTTAAAAATAATTATAACAAATTAACAGCGAGACAGCGATATGAACATAAGTGTAACTTTTTACCAGCACCATTGTAGGTTACTCATATGATAGAAGCAAATGTGGCAAATGTTTAGTCAGCATTTGTTACCTCAATCCATCGGAAAAGATAAAACTTCAAGGACGTAATCATTTTTCAAATAGGTGTAAATGAGGATATATATATATATATATATACATATAAACTGATTACGTTATTTATGCCGATCAAGTTCATTTTAAAAGTAGTTAGCGTATTGCTCCTTCTAGAATGGATATCAAAATCTCCATACACAAAACGATAATCAAAAAATTCACTCTACAACAAAAGTGATTTTTTAATTTTTTTCAAATATTTTTTTTCTTAATTAACACGTTTCGGTTTTCCTTTTTTCACTTTGAAATTTCTGAAACTGGTTATAGATTAAATAATAATCCAACGACTATTACATTAAGGTTTTTTTCCTATATTTTTACTGTTTAACATATTTTAAAATTTTTTAAATTGTTTCGAAATTAAAGCAAATTCCTGATAAAAGATTTACAATCTGGCGCATGATGACGATAATGTTATAGGATTTCAAAAAAACAATTTTGAAATATTTTTGATTTGTGTTAATTTGTGTTGTCAAAAACAAAGTATAGGCAATGAACCGAAAGTTCAACTTTGGTTCTGTGATTAACTCAAACGGAATGTATATATAAATGTGTGAAATATATATATTTATAGAAATATATGTATATATATATATATTTACTTTTCAGAGAAAATCTGAACTTGAACCCTCTGCTGTGACAAAAGTCGTCGATGAAAAAATAATAACAATAGTCCTATAATCGATCTGCATGGTAGAAAGCGTTTTGGTATTGAGAACTGAAAACGTTCGCAACGGGTTTATAAAATTTCTATTTTTCATTTTCTTTTTTTTAACACATTGCGACTGCAAGCACTCTTGTAGTCTTAAACTCAAGATAGAAATATAAGTGAATCGCTTTGCAACTCCAAATATATGCTATATGCCTAATGCTTGAATGAGTCGCTAGTCCACCTTTAAAATCATTTCAAAGCGATTTTTCGACTGTCGAGTTTCTATAGAAAAAGCTCAATCCAAAAAAATAATCTACAGAAGTTCGCCTTTCTTGAAAAAAAAAAAAAAAAAAACGTTCAATAGAGAGAGCAAATTAAGAAAATGTATATTTACTGAGTTTCACTTTCTTTGCTTAACTTTTTAAGACTTCAAGAATATTAACTACGAACAAATGGATAAATGAGCAAAGCTATATGAATATGATGTTACAACAACAAATAAGCTGTCGGTTTTGCGTAGAGTGCTTGGTCGATACAAAAACGTATGTTTTCTTAAATGCTTTTAATAAAATACTTTTCATCAAATCTTCATCTTGTGATGGTTGTAAAGCATTAAACATAATTGAATAATTCAGCGGCCAGCGGGCCGGTTAACAGAAACGGCTGAAAAGCGGTATAGGATTATTTCTCTACAGGATTACGTAAACACTTTCAAAAGAGAAGAAAAGGAAGTGAATTAATTTTTTTTTTTTTTTTTTTTCAAGCAAATAAAATTTATTATTAACTTTTTCTTCCTCTTGCTTCTTTATTTCCAATAATAAATATTATTCTTTCCTCGCCATTATTTCCCTGAAATTAAGAGAAATTTCACAGAAATTTTTTTTACAAAAATTATAAAATAAATTAAAGAACGTAAAGAAAATACACGTAAGACATATTCTAATGAAAAAAAATAAAAATAAAAATAAAAAAACAAAAGAAATCGCTCTAGAGTCTAAGCATTAGTGCCAAAGAGATTTAGCTTCTTCAGCTATCCAGAGCATGGAACTTGTAACACAAAACTTTTTGTACAAATTTTTTATACCACACACAGGAAACTGAAGATTTTTATATACATATATACAAGTTGGAAAAAAACAAATTCCAAATATGGCATAGTTTGATAAAAAAAATTAATTTGCAATAAAAATTTTTTTTTTTTATTTTATGGCCAATCACTCACGGGATGTCCCGTATTCGTGTAGCACAGTGTCAGTCAAAAGGAAAAGAGGAATGAGAAAGAGAAAGACAAATGGAGGAGTGGAGATCGCAGCCTAACAGAGGTGTTGTCTTTACCGACGGAGCACTCATTACAGCTACGACTGAAGTAAACTTTAGCGCACTTAAGATTTGAATCCGCGAATACTGACTCGATCGCCACGATTCTTACATGAAATTGAAAAGGAGAAAAGAAACTCTTTAAACGTTAAATTTTTTAATAAGATTTTTTATTATTATTATTATTTTTATTATTATTATTAATTTTATTATTATTATTTATTACCATAATTTTTTTAAGGTTTTTCGTATATGGTTGGTTGGTGGTAAGAACCGTTTTGTGTTGACTTGTCTGTGATTGATTACTACTTTATTGTATAGTTTTATTAATTTTAAATTTTTTGTTTTTTTTTTTTTTTTTTTTTAATTTGTATTTAGTTTCTATTATTTCAATTTTAATTTCGTACAATTTACATAATTTTCTTGAAGGAATATTGAGGACATTTTTCTCTTTCATATAATTTTTAGGTTTTCCCTAGAATTCTATTTCATTTTAGATATACATAATATGTTTATAAGTATGCATTTATGTCTTACTTAAATTTTATTAATTTTCATACAAATGTTCAACATGTAAATTTCACAAGATTTCGTGTTTTTGTTTTTTTTGTTTTTTGTTTTTTCTTTTTTCTTTGTCTCTTTTATTTTTAGGAATTTGTTTTTTTTTTTTAATGTTTTGTATAATTATTAAAACGAAATAATATTTAAACGAAAACTCAGACAAAAATTAAATTTAGAAAAATAAAAAAAAAAAATAAAAAAAATAAACTTACCTAAATATAACGTTGAAGAAAGTAATTAAACTAAAAATATGGTGCATGTAAACGCAAAGAGAAATAAGTAGTGTAGTTGGTGCTGTTGCTGCTGTTGCTGCTTATACCCACCAACCAATGAGAAGAACATCAACTTTAATATGAAGTCTTTAAAAAGCAATGACCATTTATCCAATCGTTCATCTGAGAAATTTACATTAGCCTCCATCACCATCTATCTGACTGATAAAGGTCAAGTTTGTTAACGAGAAATGCATATAATTTTCTCTAGAAGTGTTCAACTGGAAATAAGCGCAATCTTATACCCATGTCACAAATTAAAAACTTGCTTACCCTTTAAAAATGCAATGAAAATTGTAGGCCAATTCTTAATTTTTTAAATTAATTTATCGGATTGATTAAAACTTTTCTTGCATATTTAAACTAAACTCTTTAGTAACATTTCACTAGTAAGCAGTGCAAGAGGACGTGGTTTTGAAAATTGCTTCCTTTTTCTTTTATATATTATTGCAGCGATAGTTGTTGTACTCAAATTTTACTCTCATATTTTAATTTTAATGAAATGAAAAACTAATGGTTTTACCGTAGCTTTGTTCAAATTCAAATCAACTTTCCCTAGGTGCTCACTACATGTTCATTTACACGCAAAATGCCGCTCGATTAACGCAAGAATCGAACTATTGATAATGAAGTTTGATGAGGAGCATCCTTAAGGAAAAATTCGATAACACGTTAGTAGCTAAAAATGCGAAACTCAACTTAAATTTCTTTCAGAATCGATCTTTTTTCCTTTTTCTTTTTTTTTTTTTTTAATAAATTTCGGTAGAGAAATGTGGTATTGTATTAACATTATGTCACTATATGCAAATTTAAGATATTTAAAAATAGAAATGGATTTACTTTTTATTAGCATTACTGCATTTACTGCTTTCATAGCGGGAAGTTCTACACGGAAAGTCAAAAATTCTATTCAGTTAGCGGACGCACAGGTTTGCCTTTTGGTATTAGAAGAAACTACTTTTTAAAGGGAAATATTTAGAAATCATATAAAAAAAAAAAAAAAAAATTCTCAAAAAATATTTGCTACAAATTTTGTAACTTGAATGAATGACGACAATAGAAAAGATTTCATTTATTTTGTTTTGCCGTTTTTTGCTTCGGTTTCCTGGTAGAAAAATAATGGAATTTTTTTTGCTTTTAAATGGAATCTTAACGCTCTTAACCAAATAAGAGCGACTTGGGTTCGATACATACGTATGATCTTTTCCTTTTAGCCTTCATAATGATAAGATGTGGTGGGTATTAAAAGATGCGGCTCGAGTCAAGTATAACTTTTCTCGCTTTCTTTTCTGTTCTTTTATGTACAATAATTTTTGAATTTTATATACAGAGCTTACAGCTACATAAGGTTTTTTCGTTTGAGTAATTTTAACTAATATGCTTTTTTTTAATAATTTTTTTTTTTCCTTTTGTTTTTGTTTATTTTGTTTTTGCTTCAATATAACCTTTGCTGGAAATTGTCAGGGTAGTAGATAGTTTTTGGGCTGGGCGTGAAAAGAGGGGGATGAGAGGAGGTCGGAAGTGAGGCGATAACGGTAACGATAACGGGTGAAAGGAAGGGAAAAAGTTAGTTTACGTTAATTCTAGATAAAGTGTAGTTTGTATGTAAAATTTTACAATTGTTTTTATACATACAATATCTATATGTTTTAATGAGTTTTGTTTTTTTTTACAACTACAAGTAAGTAGACCTACATCAACTGTATTTTTCTGACTAAATAACTAAGACTTCTTAAGATGTTACATTGCGCTGTGTATGTGGGGAATGTCATTAATTGGGATTGTGCTCCTATTCGCGGGGCTGATGTAAACGACTTATTATGTAGTTTTAGTGTTTAGCTTAGTTTTGTTTTTCCACAATCTTATTTCTTTTACTGTTTTTTTTTTGTTTTTTTTTTTTTTTTTGTTTTTTGTTTATATTTAAATAAATTCTTGCATAGCTTTGTCTTGTAATAGTTTCTGCTTTTTTTTTTTTTAGTTATTTATTTTTATTTATTTTTTTTTAATAAATTTCTACACTTACATCGATCCTAGTGACTTAACTATTTACACGACACGTGAAAATAAACAAAAAAAGTTAATTAAAAAAAAAAAAAAAATTTAAATCAATAAATATGTAGGATACTCTGCCGCCATACGTCCGGACTGAGATTGCATGCATCGCATATTAACTGTACTTTCAAAATTGTTTGAAAGCAACATTGTTGTGTTAAAAAGTGTGTAGAAAACAAAACTAATTGCATTTAATAATAGAAAATTACCTTCTATTTGAAAAACACGTTCCTTAGGGTAGGTTTTTTCCCCCTTCTGGGGTTTGCTTTCGTTTCATTTTTTTTTTTCATTTTCAATTAATTATATTAATTTTAACACTTTTTAACACAATTCAGTTAACGCGAACTTTACCGACACTCATAACTTTTATTGATTTAAAATTTTGTTTTTTTTTTTTTTTGTTTGTGAGAGCATTTTTTACTTAAAGTATATTTTTTATAAAACATAGTTTATAGCGTATAATATATATATTAAAAATTATAATAATAGTAATATAAACCAACTAAAATTGTTTTAAAACATCACTTTGTAACTTGTTTGATTTGAATTGCCTTCTTCGTCTTCTTGTTCTTAGAGTTTTTAACAAGTTTTTTAAAAAAACTTTTTATTCACTTTATTACGTTTTTTACTAAATGTTTTTTTTTTGTTTTTTTTTTTTTTTTTTTTTTTTTCTATGCTCTCCTCTCACTCATGTGTTTTTCCATTGCTTGCGACAGCGAGTTTTAAAAAAAGTTTTCCCGGTTTTCTTTCCGTTTTGTTTTCCTATGTCTTATATTTCGATATTAACACAGACAAATGCACTGGCTTAGCTCTTGATTGTTAAAGCAAAAAAATGAAATAAAATAAAAAATTAAATTAAATAGAAAGAGTGTTGAATGATTAAACTCCAAATTTCACAACGTTAGCTAATAACCAACGACCACAATTATAAAATAAACATTCCTTTGCCACTATCCTGAATAGTGATCCGCGCTTTTTGACTAATGCTTGTTATCATATATATCTACCATTTGGTTTTTTCTACTTGTGGCCCTAAAAGCTAATAGTTTAAGAGGACTCGTAGCCAAACCAAGCGGCTGAAGCTGCTGCTGCCGCAGCAGCTGACGTATGCTATTCACCGCTACCACCGAAGGAATTAAAATGGCGTACTGCTCCTGGTGCTGCGGCTGCACCAAATTGTAAGCTCCATTCAAACAATCGTCTCGCATGTAATTGTTGTTGTTGCTGTTGATGATGATGGTGCTGCTGATGTTGATGATGGTGATGCTGATGTAATGAATGTGGATTTAAGTTTAAATGATGCATACCCGCTGCTCCACCAACACCCAAAGCGGAAGTAACCGACGATGGTGATGCTGCTGAGGAGGACGCTTGTAAGACACCACCGCTACTGCTGCCTGCTCCTGGTGACGTTTGAGATTGTTGTAGATGCTGGTGATGGTGCGTGCCGGCGCTTGTGTGTTGCAAGGCTTGATCGCTGGTATGGAATAAGTGCGGATGATGGGCGGGATTTAAATGAGGATGCTGATGGTGATGATGATGCTGATAGCGCATTGGATCGATGTACATGGCAGCTGCTGCAGCAGCTGCTATGGACGATGCTTGCTGCTGTTGTTGTTGCTTAACCTGAGCTAAGTGTTCATTATCGTTGTTATTATTATTATTATTATTATTCGTATTATTATTGTTGTTATTGTTATTGGCAGCGTTGGCTGAATTCGATCCGAGAGGACTTTGTGGAGACAACACATTTGAGGTCATTGTCGCTGACGAACCAGCAGACGACGATGGTGTATTCGATGTATGATGTTGCTGGTGCTGGTTATGCTGCTGTTGTTGTTGCTGCTGTTGTTGCTGCTGATGAAGGGAGGCAGGAGTCGACGCAGCTGCAGCTGAGTTCGGCTCCTGGATTTCTGATTGCTAGTGAGCCGCTAACTGATGACCTGCCGCTGTTTGCATATTCTGAGGGCTCAACATGGGTGGGCTGTGACTATGACTGTGTGTTCCCATTGGACTACCATGCATATCATGGTGTGGATGATAACCCGCATGCGGATGCATATGACCCGGTGGCATGCCATCCATCATATCGCCACCCATCGTATTTGGCGGCGTCATACGTTTCTCCTTCTGCCTTCTATTGCAAAACCATACTCTCACGACCTCCTTTTCAAGCTGGAGGGTGTCAGCTAGTGAAGAAATTTCCTGTGCAGATGGCTTTGGCTGTTTATGAAAGTGCTGTTCCAGTGCGCCTTTAACGCTCACTTCAATGCTAGTGCGCTTCTTACGTTTACGGCCTTGTGCAGCAATTTTATCGATGCTGGTCGGTGATCCAGTAGTCGAATCAGCCTCCTCCAACCACTTTTGTAATAACGGTTTCAGTTTACACATATTTTTAAAGCTCAATTGCAAAGCCTCAAATCGGCAGATCGTCGTCTGTGAAAAAACATTACCATAGAGAGTGCCTAACGCCAAACCTACATCAGCTTGTGTAAAACCCAATTTGATGCGACGCTGTTTGAATTGCTTGGCAAATGCTTCCAAATCATCTGACGTAGGTGTATCTTCTTCGCCACCGCTAACATCACGATCGCCTTGCATATGGTGCGAATGTAAGTGTAGCTGTGGGGACTCGCCTCGCAGAGCGTGAAGCGGCGTCACGCCTTGATGATGAGCAGGATGAGCTGGATGTAACATACCATTCATGGCATGGTGATATTGCAAGGGTGAACCACCCGTGGGACCATAATGAGCGGCTGCATGCACTGGAGCATGCCAGGCGTGAGGCGAAGCCATTCCTTGTTGTACCCTAGGCTGTTGCGAAAGATGAGACATTTCTTGCTTGACGGCATCGGCAGGATGATGGTGAGAATGATGAGACGGCAATCCCCAATGATCCGTAGGATGCAACGAAGGCCAAGAGCTAAGACCTCCTGTAGGCGTAACTGAGCTCAGAGAACTTGCAGAGACTCCTGTGCCGCTGCCACCAGGGCCACCGCCACCACCTCCCGTTCCAATTGTACTCGGACTAGGTGATGAAGGTAATTGGTGATGCGCGGCCGCCGCCGCAGCCGCATGATGGTGATGATGATGTTGCATATATTTCATTTCACCGGCATCGGTAGCTGATCGAGGCGATGAAGTGTGGTAACCACCACCCAGTGCCATATCCAGCTCACTGCTGGACGGTGTCATATACGAGGTGGCGGCCATCCCCACCGCTCTAGGGCTATTCAAGCCCTCCACGCTGGCGGGGTAGGGCTCCAAGTTGGGGCTCAGTTTAACGACTTTGAAAACCGATCTGTCGAAAGAAAGACCAGGGTCCCTATGCTCATTCCACTCGAACCGTGAGGCAACCGTCTTGAAGTCTTGCGTTTTACAGGCAACAAACGAGAACTATTTCAAACGTTGAGCAGCCCTCAAGCTTGTCTCAACAAAATCTACCAAAGCAAAATAAATCTTCTAAGACAACGAGCAACAAGTTGATTGAAACCGACGGTCTCGTCTTTAAGTAACTTTGCTTTGCTACAAAAAACCAATTCTTTGCGTGTGTGCACTCTACTTTTCTTTAAATTCGTAATTAGTATGAGGATTTATTTATAAAATATGCTGACTTATCAACGCTGAACACTGATTAGTGATTGTTATGACTCTAATTTGATGTTGACTGACACTTTATTTAAGAATTATTTATGCGAATTTTCAATTCAGCTCGCTTTTCACCATTTGTTTTTAACTATTGCTAGCACGGTTAACCCGCATCAAGATATTTTTTTATTTATTATATGTATTTATAAATTATTCTCTTTCTATTTTTGAATTTTGGTTGTTTTTTTTTTTTTTTTATAATTACTATTAATTGATGATTTTTAATTTTCAAAAGCCTTTAATTTTCATTTATTTCCGCACTGGCGATCTATATGCGCGGCGTCATTCCAAAGAATGTTTAACAAGAGACGTTTTCCTATATTATTGAGTAGAGTGTGTCTACGCGATCAGACAAGTTTAACTTTTTCTGTTTATTGTTATTTTTCTAATAAGCGCAGTAGTCTGTGACAAAAAACAACACATTTGTCAAATGCTTTTTTTTTTTCTTTAACTTGTTTATTTGCTTTTTTTAATGCGGAGGCACTGAGATATTCACGTGCAAACTCGTAGAGCTATCGAAGTGAACTAACGTCATGCATCGTCAAACGGAGGTACAGAGAGCAAGCAGAAGGTAAAAAATTGTTTGGTGAGCTCACACAGAACACACAGATATTGTACCTCACAAGTCATGACACGCATACATATAGATTGAGATAAGAACAAGCACAATGCTTTACTTCCAGTTAAATAGGCACGAATGAGAAGCCCTGGCTACCAGCCATGAACACAAATGAGTAAGCGAGAGGATTGAAGATGTGCTTTATACAGCATGAATGAAAAACAAAAATGACTAACTATTGAGAATCATGTTAGTAAGACAGAGATAACATAAATTCAAATTGGATTCCAATATGTTACCACCATGACTGGAAAACAAACACAACACACATAAGTATTATTTGATAATAAAGAGCGCACTTCTCTCTCTCTTTCCTTGCACTGTATATAGACAAAATGTAAACTAATCCGGAAACCAAAGTTTTAAGAGCACGCTCAACATTATTCCATTGGTACGCCTATTCGAAGACAATAATGCTAACAGCAATAGCCAGCCAGTGTCTCTGTTTCTACTTCGCTGTCATCATTTTACCGTCATTATTATGAACATACACACATATATACTTAACAACCACAAAAGACACAACAGAATGACATTTTTAATTATATATAAAGTTTACCTTTTAAGTGCTAGAAAGAGAGCAGTGAACTAACACAACGTTCATGTACTTCTCTTGCCAACGCTTTTACAACAATTAACAACAATGGACAAGGGAACATCAATTCTCTAAACAATTACAATAAAATGCAAGGCAATGCAATTCAAGCTGTTATCAGTATCGGCATGAAACAGTACAACACACAAGAGCCAACATAAAAAATTTTTTTAAAGAAGCTAAACTAACGTTATCGTTTACTCCTGCAACCAACTTGTCTCCGAAGCTCTTTTCTTATTAGAATGTATATAGGAATAACAGCAACACCAGTCGTCTGTAGAAAAAGGGGAATTTCTTGCTTTGTTTTTTTTTTCCCGTATTTTTTTGCAACATACACACAAGCGGATACTCTTACATATTAGGAGATATTCCCGCGCGCTCAAATTCAATAGAGGCGAACACTCCAATTGAAGCGCTGCTACGCCTGCAAGGAGACTGTGCTGTATGCTGAGCGAAGCTTCAGTTGCTGTTTAGCTGCGATTGTTGTTCCTTTTAAATGTACGCGTTATTGTAAATCGCAAAACAAAAATCCTTTAGGCGTACAGAACGCGGACTAACGAAACGGCATACTTTTCTACTTTTTCCAGTGTTTATTACTTCATATCCAAATGCGGGGCCACTTGAGGTCGGACAAAATTAAATGGAAACAGGCATTGCCTCATTAAGCAAAACAAAAAAAAAAAAAAAGAACGCGAAAAAAACAAAACAAAAAAACCAAAAAAAAACCAACAAAAACAACAATGTGTTCAGGTGTGCGTGTATGTATGTAGCAACATAATAGTTATAAGTATTAATGGTCACTGCGTAAGTCTATTTAACTGTGGGTGGTGTCACTTACGCCTGACTGGCTTAACCCTGTCCAAACATTTATTGCAAAGTTTAACATTAACATCATTTACATGTCAAATATTTTGAAAACGAATTTCGTTCACTCTCTTTACCTCAAAGCAATAATAACAAAAATGAAATTGTAATTTATATTCAAATTTCTTATCAAAAAATTGCAAAACAACTTAAACGGAAGGTAATGATGATGAATAGAGCTCTGATCAATAAAAATATGTGTTACGTGCATTAGAGTTCGTGTATATTTCAATAAAAAAGTAGGTTATCAATATTTATTATTAATACATAATTAATACATAATAATGTATATATATAATTAACAATACATAAAACTATTAAAGAATTATGCAAAACATTTGAAATAACAGAGCTTTTCTTTTCTCTTATTATTTTTTTTTTTTTTTTTTTTTTTTTGCCTCCTGTGTCGAGCAAAATTTTTACAAATCTTAGAAGTTTTAGTCGAAGCAAAAATGAAAGCAAATGTTGCAAGGTGCGGTTCAAATGATATAGGTAAAAAAGTTTTTACCAAGTTTCTAATTAACGCCAAGTTTACTCAGCACCTAAACCGACGCAACTATATGCGCTCATATTTGGCATTTAATCAAAAGAAATTTCAGGTTGATTTAAAGGTTTTTCTCTTTTCTTATTATTAATTGGTATTAATTCGAATATCGGAATACGTTAATGGACTTGTAATTTCTTGAATTGTTCTAATAAATATCCGCACTCGGAATAACTGATTAAACATTCCAATAAGATATCTTTACTTTATAATGCAAATATTTTCTTTCATTTCTCCTATGAATCGTATGAAATCGTGTTTTGATATAACAAAGTGAAAGTCAAGTTTCTTTCCTTGCTGTCGAAACGAACTCTTTAGAACTCTTCCAAATTTTAAATGAAAACGTAAAATAGAACACAATAACCTTGCGTTCGAACAACGAGTACCCCCGAAAACAAGCAAAGTTTTCATTTGAATTTACTTTGCCGACTATTTTTAGCTATGCTGCAACATCTTCCAAGTCCTCTAAGTAATTCCACTAAGTAATAAGTTAAAATATGTGTGAGTCATTGTAGCGACAAAGTACCCCTACCCTAGTATGTAAGCTATTGATAATAACTCATATCTTTAGATCATTTTAGTAGTTTGGTTATTGAGGACGAACGGATTGAGGTGGTTTTATAATAACAACATCTTGTTAAAGTCGACTAAGAGGCTACGGTGTTCGATACGGCTTTTGATGGCTTAAGGAATGCAAAAGCAGAAGAAGGAATAGCACACAATTGCCATCCAACGTTAGTTCAATCTGAAGAGGAATATTTCAATATTAGAGCTTTGCTTAAAGTTTATCTATATCCTTTCATAAAAAAAGAATACTGCACCGCACTGAATACCAGTGAGTTATATAATGGGTTAAATCTAAAAATAAAAAAAATAAAAAAAAAAATTTATTACTATTATTATTATTCTAATTATTATAATTAATTTAGGCAGAGAAATAAATTGTAAGACTAAAGTGTTAAAGCTACTGCTACTACTACTACGACTACTCTACTCTATTCTATTCTATTCTCTAAAAAAAAAAATTATTTTCGGATAATGAAAAGAAAATTTTCTACAAAAATCGTATGTACTACAAAGTCTGTAAGACTCTATGCATGGAACATACATAATATGTAAAATATTAAGGTTTCTTTGAACAGGATGTTGAGAGCATAAATTTATTAAGAGCTTCTGCAAAGAATAAAATCTTGTATATTGATCGCAATTTGCCAAAGTAACATATTAAAGACTTACTTCGTTTTATATACGCTGGCTCTTATATATATAATCTTCTTGCTGTGGATATATGTAAACATCTGCCCGCGAAAAATTTGATAACAATAATTATTTGAAATAATGGTTCACAAGATTACAGAATCTATTTTAAAGTTATAATTCAAAATTTCCGTTGCTTTACGTAACAGAAGGCTTTTGTTGTTTTGCAAAAAAGTTAAAACTTTAGTATTCGCTAACAAGAACAATATTTTTTCCGATCTAAGTTAAATTTTTCAATTCCATCTCATATTCACGTTACCTAACTGATAAGTGGCGACCTTTCTACGAAAAAGTGTAAATTAGATGAAACTTGCCTATAGCATTGGTTTGCTTAATCTAAAGCATGTCATAATGGATGCGGAAAATATATTTACGTGCCCTGCCAAGGGATCAAGATATGCAACATCTATCATGTCGCTCAAAGGAGAATTACAGAAACTTCATAAAATACATATAACCTTAGTTGTGTTTAGACGTTAACATTCCACTCCGACATGATCTGCCTTACACATGCATTGTGGAAGTCCATGCATCCTTTCAAGGATTTGTGTGTAATATCAGTTTCGTCAATGAATTGAAACTTATGTAAAAGTAGTGTTGATGTCGAAAAATAGACATACAGGGTTCAGCAAGTCCGATCTGCTACTGATCATTTTACGTACCTTATACGAAAATTAAAGCATATGTTTAAGTATGCACTTATCAAAAGACGTATTCATATGAAGAAAACTGGAAAGAAGTCACTGAATTACTCCTTGATTACCTTCTCAAAAGCGATTATATGTCCAACTGTGTTTGATTTACACACGATAACAAAAAAGATTTCAATTTTTATGTTTCCCTGAAAACACTGTTATTTCTCATACACAGTTAATATTTAAATGAAAAATCTCAAAGAGAAAACTGAAATTTTTTACACACATCTTTAGTTGAAGTTGCACGTAGAAAAATTTAAAAATGGTTTTATAGGCACATATGTAAAATTATTTGCAACGCTTTTCTGCTATTTCTTCGGCCCCACTAAGATCTTGACAATGTGAAATTTCTGCGATCTACGAGATTTCAAACGTTACACTCTTGCACTACAATTTCATTTTCTGAAACTTATTCATCAATATCAGTTCAAATTCAGACCTCATCTCGTAATCAAGGATTGTAATATTTTCTAAAGCAACCTGACATATGAAGAGATCAGTTCATCGATCATCATTAATTTTACATAAAACCTTTCTATATGATATCTCCGGAAATTTAAAATGTTTCTTTTTTTGTTGTTTTTAATTCTTAGAGGAGAGAGCTTTCATAAAATTTCTAACTATTATGGTTGATTCAAGCGCTTTTTGTAACTTAAGCTAAAAGAATTATTATATTTGCAGAGTTTCTTGCTCAATTTTCAGAATTTTAAAAATTCCAACAACAAGCAGTAAGAAAACACAAGCTACAATGATTGAAAGCGTACGTTAATCAAGGATGTGTGCAATTCCAAGGTTATAAAATTATCTTCTCTTTTTCACTTTACCCATAAGCAATTAAGAAGCTGCGTTATTAAGGAACAAAAATTATGAATTTATATACGATTTACAATGAAGTCGCTTTCGAGTGCAAACAGCTTTCCCGCTACTTGTTCATACGCAATGCATTTACATCTGTTCATGCTACCTAGTTTAAAAGATGGAGTATAATGAAGATCTGAAATTTGTTTTTGCAATAACTATCTTTCGTCCAAAATGATAAAAACATTTGTACCATAAACTCCTGGTGCCGACGGTAATGGTTTCTGTTTTCTCCTACAATTTCACTCTGTACTCTGTGCACTGCAAGCCGAGACCTAACGTTATTTATCTAGAGCTGTTGGCGTTAAATATTCTTATTTTTGTCTTATCAAAGTGAATTATCATATATTACTTTCAAATCATTTGCAACATCCCAGAGTGCAGTTCATTCAACCTTGACACACAAATGCTTCCTTTTTTTTGTTGTTGTAAAAATGATAACAAAAACTTCAACAAGTCAATCAGCAACCAAAATCCTTTAATAAGCTAAACAGCCACAATACTAACGGACGGGCTGACTGACACAAGCTAAAAATGCTAAAATATTTAAATAAATTTTTTTTGTTCTCACTTATACAGCAAGTTGCTAAATACATGCATGCATAGCCGTAGTTGTCTCCGAGCTGGTGAATATTTAATGATTTTTTTTAAAGTAATTAAATCAAAAATCCTGTTTTTATTATATGAGCAGTGATGGTAACGATGATGATTTGGAAATTATGCTAAATACGCACGCGCCAATGCAAGCTCAGGCAATAGCACAATGAGGACAACGTCTTATATGCAGTAAAAGGATAAGGACTTGTTGCTTATGCTTAATAAAGGACAACAACACCGAGTGTTCTGTGCTTTTTTTCGATTTAAAAATTTTTGTTGCCTTTCCTTTTTTTGAACTAAATTTTATGAATGAAAAAATAACGTGTTATTCAATAAATATAGACACATAGATTAATTGTGGACAATGTGACAGAACAGCCAGTCAAACCAACCGAATAGAACATAAAGCAGTAGAAAAAACACTAAACGTTTCTGATAATAATGATAATGAGATAGATATGTTAGCATTTTTGTTATGTGCTTTTTATATGTATCTATGTATATTGTCCTTCTTGTTTACGCATTTCACTCAGTTTTACTTTGTTATAAACAAAACGTTCTCCACAGTCATAAAAGTTCTTTAAAATTATCAATAGAAATTTGCATTTTTCATTGCATACATTTCAACCAATAAAGATACAATTTATGATATCTACATATTATATATACATATATGCATCTAAATGTATTTAGACAACGTACCTGACTAAATATCTTGTTTATTTGTTTGTTCTCTGTTTCTAACAGTTTTGTAGTAGGCGAAAATGGAAATGTATACATGTACTTACATCTGCATATATATGTAAATAGTGTATTGTCTGTCGGTCTATCTGTCTGCCTATTCATCCGAACAAGTACATACATACATACGCATATGTGCATTAAAAATGAAACAAAACAAAATCTGAATATATGTGTTTTGGGACAAATTGAAGCAAATTGATCATAACATTATGGATGGATGTAAAATGTGGGGTTAATTGAAACATAAGATTTTTAATGTAAATAACGTAGGAAAAAGTTTTTTTATTTTCATAAAAATTGGTGTTTTCATCACTGATAAAAACAAATTGAACGTGACGTGACACATTTACAACATCATGACACATTTACATATTACAATTAACGAAAATGAAAGTATCGTTACTGGATAATGTCCATTGGACATACTTCAAATTTGTAAACTAAAGGAAGAGAAATTTTGAGGTTGAACCTTAAGACGATCGATCAATTGCTTACAGCCAAGAGCGTTACTTTTGCACGAATTTCAAATACACAGTGAAAAATATTACGACTGTACACCAATCTCTGACTGACTGATGAGGAAAATAGTATCTTAGTAAAAGCTACGAAATTTTTTGCCCGTAAACGCCTGAGGAATTCACTCATTGAATAAATTGGAAGTTATACAGATAAAATGCTTATCTAGTGAAAAAGATACGTTCGCAGAAACGATTGGAGATAGACGAGGAAGTCAACCATTGCGTACGTTCCACGTCAAGAATTGTGAGAGAGAGTTGCCAGTAAGGCAACGAGTATTCAGCAGGACCTATTATCAAAAGTAAAAATCGTCACAAAGCAAATAGATGACGTGATAGCAAATTTTGCAAAAGTCTATGAGGCCAAGAAAGCACCATTACAGTAATTGTAAATCCACCACAAACATAATGATATAGTAAAACTATCGCATTAGACAAGCATGATTATACAGCTGAAGCTAGCAGCGGGAAGAATATGTAAATAAAGAAAAATAAAAAAAATATCAATTAATTTTGATTCGATTTCTAATAGACATAAGAATCTTTTCTCTTGCAAGTTTACCCTTTAAAAAGTTATTGGAATCGCAAAACATGAAGAAATTGTGTTTATCGACGACGAACAACAAATATAACCAAACTACCCTTGTACACATTTCTGTTATATTAAGTACTATAATTTATATTTTTCATACCTTTCTTTTAATTTATGCAAATCCGTTCTTACAAATTTTGAAAGATATCTTCTTTTCTCATATGATGCAATTGTGTTTAAAATATTACCCGCCAAAAAAACTTTATTAGATAATAAAAAGGAAAAAAACGAATATCTAAAATATATTACGAGCAGCATTCTTACAACCCTTTCCATTGTACCTTTTGTCAAATGGTCAGTGCTCTTTGACTACATTTTTAACATTTTTTTTATTTTCTTTCGTCTTTATTTCATAAGAAACAAAACAATATGTATAGCGTCTATTATATGAAAGCAAGTACGCGAATTACCCTTAGCAGAGAATGTGAAAGGGTAAAAACAAGGAGATTGTATTGATCTTCGTTGTCATCCTTGATTTTGAATTCCCGATATCTAAAAGCACAGTGAATCATTGCATCAACGTATATGTATATGTAGTTGAAAAATGCATCAAACATCTAAGAGGTAGTTTACTTGTCCAACTTATCGAATTTTTTCAATTCTTATGATTAAATACATCGATGTAGAGATTTGTCAGTATCTCGATTGGCTGTACATATGATCCCAAGGAGTCAGAAATTTCAAATTTTATGTTCAGTACTTTTCAGATTTTCTTCTTCTGTAAATTGATTATGCTTATCTTCACTATATCCACTACTCCAGAATGACACCTATAAATTTTTTGTCGCATTTTTTTCATCGAAAGTTTACAAAGAAGTTGTTGCATAACATTCTGAACTCTCCCTCCTCAAGACTTTATTTTTTTTTTTTTATTCTTATCTGTTTGATAGAATTTGGCTCCATTTTTTCGAGCAGGCTTTTCTAACATCTTGAGACTTTAACCCGCGCTTGCCCTTCTTAAGTTTACGAACTTTACGAACATCTGCCTTGGTTTGTCTTTTCAATGTACTGAGCGCAATTGTCAGCAGCTGGTTTCGTCGGCATTTTGCATAAGGCAATTTGAACGGATGGAAATTGTTGTTGAGTCGCTTTTTGCGACCAGGAACTGGCTTTCTATTATCTTTTCAGTTCGTTTTCTTGCCACGCCTTGTATGCAATGTGTAGAGGAATTTTATTTTATATTTCGTTAAATGTACATTACTGGCGTGGTACTCCTCTGAGGTCCATCAACAAGAATTATTTGGTGATCAATAATATTGACAATGGCAACAAGCCTTCCTTGGATGGGCCAATTGAGCGTATGGCGATGCGAACAGTTTTTACTATTCTTTGGAAAGACATGTTTGCTAAACCGACAAGAATTTTAACTTTACCACTCCGCCAAATGTAACTGTTAATCATTGAACTCTCATTCTCGATTATAAATCAGTTCAGCGTTCAACAAATTTCATTTCATTTCATACCACGCACATTACTCAAAACTGTCGCGTTCAAGAAATAGACCTTTATATCTATCTACGCGACTTGAGAATATTTTCACTTTTTGTCATTCCCTCTTTAGTGGTAGTCTTTGAAGTCTCACGAAATAAATGCACTCTTAGTTAACTTATAATTAGCTGCATTTATTTGCTTGTCTCTTCACTCATTATTAGGTCTACCTACTTTTCTACTCGTGACCGAAAATTTGAAGAACTAAAATTTAGAAATGTTTACCGTCTCATGTAAAAGGGCTTCAAAGTAGTTGAAGAAGCCCACGAAAGCCATGTCAAACAAATTGCAAGTTTGGTGCTCGTAAATCAACGATTGATACTTGGGGACTTTATTGATGCCGTAATTATTTAATTTGAAGGGAGAGTATTTAAGGCCAATCTAGGAATACGTCTTCCCTGACTATTTCGAGGATTGGAAAAAACGTTGGCACTCTGGTAAATTATACCAGACGACGAGCAATGAAACTAAAAAGTTTGAAAGAATAAATAAATATCGAGTTTTCGTATTATAGATAAATTCACCTTATTTTTTGATCACGATAGTATGGCTTTCTTAGTTGCATTTTTTGTAAACAATGTTGAAAATAGCGCAGCATACGATTTGAAATCAAACCTTTTTGTCCTTTTACCTAAACAGATGTGCAAGGAAAATACATAACAAAAATTTATAGGCAAGCGAGCATTATGTGTGCAATAAAGGCATCCTTTTAGAAAATTATGCAAATTTGTTATATAGAAATGAAAAAAAGAGTAAACTCTCTCGGCAGAACAAAAAAAAAATTTTCTATTTCGCAAAAATTTTTTAACGTAAAGTTTCAATTCGCCACCGTAGTTAACGCAAAGATATATATTGATTTTTTATTGTTTGTTTTTTGTTTTTTTTTTTTTTTTTTTCCTAGGGGCAAATGTTGTTACCATTCTAGCTGATAATTTTGAAAAATGATATATATATATATGCAAATTAGTTGTTTTTTTTTTTACTATTGATAGATTTTCAATAATTTATTTTGTTCTTCGGTTGTGAACAAAAAAGAAGAAAAAACCGAATTCAAATACAAATAAACTATAGCTGAGATTTTGTGCATAGAATTACATACGAATAGATCAATAGAAAGACAAACATTTCAGGTATCTTTAGTGTTAATGTATTACTTGTGTTATATACACGTTATCTATCACCTGGTTGGCTTTTTGTGTGATTTTTTTTTTTTTTTTTTTTTTTGAACACATAGTAGTTAACCGTGTACACATATAGATATCGTCGCTATTGCTGCGCTTAAAATGCAAATTAGGAATGTTCATTTACTTACACACCAAAAGTCACAATTGAGCATGTTAGTGAAAAAAAAAAAAAAAAAACACACAAATAAATAAACAAGTAAAGGAAAATAAAAATGTAATTTCTAGGAAATATTTTCAAAAAAGTCAAAGATCAGTTCCCATAATTCTAAAACTGAGAAGATCAAGGGACTATACCTATGTATAGTGTATTTATTTATTTTTTTTTCTATTTTATATCGTAAAATTTACTTTGAAAATATCTATAAAATAATAGTGTCAAAGTTCTTCAATATTTCCGCTACCGAATGTCATTTATTTTATTGGGAAAAATATTCTGAAAAATTTATATTTCCCAACTGTCAACCTTTTTAAGTTCTCTCTCTCTCTCTCTCTCTCTCTATTTATCTATCTATCTATCTTTCTCCCTCTGTCTCATTTTATGTATATATGTATTTATATATGCATCTATGCCTTCCTTCTCTTATTAGTTGAATGAAAACTCTTCATGTCAATAGTAGTGGACGCGAACTAAACGAAGGAATAAACTATTTAACGGAAATATGACATTAAGGTCAACACTGAAATGTTATACGTCGTACACATTCATGTCTACTGTTGAAAGCCTTAAAGGAGTTTAGTTAATTTAATATTCAAAAGTGCGCCATAAAACCTGAAATTTATCACTACAAATAGCAAAATCTAATATGTGTAAAGCTAACATGTATAAATATTATAGGGAAAAAAAAAAAGAAAAAACAATGTGTTCGTCTATTTAATTCTCAGTAGGGTGACAAATAAGCCCATTAAAAAAAAAACGAGTAAAACAATATATACATACATATATATATATCTTATAACCACAAGGAGAGCCTAACTTATGAAGAAGTCTTTGACAAGCGGTTCACTATGAGATTTCAATACCCTTACATATGTTCTTAAATATTTTATAAAAATGTTTACCGAAATGCTTATGTAAATTAAAACACATCCTTTTGCAAGGTAAACGCATTACGTATAGAAATTTTCAGGCTATTTAACAAAAAAAAAAAATGTGAGTACATTTCCCATACATTTTGGTAAATAATCAAAAAAGTGAAAAGCAGTGCAAAAGTTAATGCAAAAAATACAAAAATTATTATAACAAATTTATATAATATTATTTCTGTTAATCGAATGTTTGCATTTTTACATTGTGCATAGGTCAATTAATTGCTTACAGATTAACCGGCGATGTGAATTCCAATATTCCAACGTATATAATGCAAGACGAAATAATCTTCCAGTCAGTATTTAGCGTTGGTGATGTCGCAATACAAAGACAGCTAGGCACTAAGATGAACTTATGCAACATAGGGGCGCTCCCGTATAGCTACATATGTATATATATATATATATTTATATTTAATTCACTTTTAACCGTAAGTAATTAAAAAGAGTAAACTAAATATTGAAATAAAACATTAAAAAAAAAAAAAAAAAAATTACAATAAATGAAAAACACGATAAACTAAGTTTACTAATCCCAAAGCTTTATTGACAAATAAAAAAATAAAAAAACGATAATTAAACGGTATAGCCTATGACGAACTAAGGTCATTGGTGAAAAAGCGGGGTGCATATCATTAACCAGCAAACAACAATACTTATATAAGCAAAAGCGTTTCCATTCATCAGTAGTTAATGCAATAATCACAAAAGCACATATACACACGTAAGCCCAACCTGTGTCCAGAGCTGTAATTTCACCATAAGTTTCGCACTATAAAGTATATGTGGAACATATAAAGTGGGGAAGTAAGTTAATGTATTTAAAGTCATTTTCCGAGTAAAGCTCGCTGCTAATGCCTACTGATAACATTTGCATATACCCACACGTAAAACACAAAAAAGTCTTTTTCAAATAAATTTTCAGCAAAAATCGACTTTCGTTGGTTATTCTTGATTGTTCCACTATTCTGTTTACTTGTTTTTAAATATGTCCTTAATAAATATCTTTTTAGCCCTTCACACATTGAGTAAGTAAATAATGTTAATGTTAACTTGTAAAAGCTGATGCAACGACAGAAACAAAGAGACAGAGAGAAAGAAAGAAATTGTTAAATTGTCTTACATTATATCAGAATATATGGCAACGAATGTGTTTACTTTGTTGTTATTTATACACATTTTAAACGAAACAAGAAAACCACTTGAAAATAGAAAAAGAATTCATTCTTAGTTTTCAACTTTCAATACTCTTCTCATTTCTTATTTCATTATTTACTCTATTCTTGTTTCGTTATTCTCTAATCTTTATTCTTCATTCTTCATATCTAATTCTTGTTAATTTGAAATAAAAAGTTATATATATATATATACATATATATATATATATATATATATATATATATATGTGTGTGTGTGTGTGTGTGTGTGCGCGCATATATATACATATTCGAAAAAGAAATAAAAGAAACTTATTGGAAAATTTCAGTATAAAGGCATGCTTATCACCGGTTTGTGAAAACGCTCAAAGCCCCACTGTTTTTTTTTATTTATT
>CCAG010022774.1:0-19145 GCA_001077435.1 Glossina morsitans morsitans
AAAAAAAAAAAAAAAACTAAGTTTTGATAGAAATAGAAAAATAAAATCATGTTTTTAATTAAAACTTTTAACAAGATCTATAAAATTTATAATATCTAAAACTTTACAAACACCCATCATCACAATATATTTTATGTACATTTGTGCTTTGATTTTGAATTTTTTTAAACTAATTTTTATGGTTTTTTGTTTTCAAAACTTTTTAATGAAGAAAAAAACTTAATACAAAAAAAATTATTTATTATACCTAATTTAAAAAAGCAAAAACGATATAAACCATAAATTTGTTTATACGTTGTTATTGTCACATAACTTATGCCTTTTAAACATACACAATACACAATGAATTTTAGAAATAAAACAAGTGATACCATTCATCATGGAACGAATCTTACTATACCCCTTCAACAAGGTAATCTACTACGGCTAAGAAAAACCGATTATAATTTTATTAAAATATAATGCTTAAACATATAAAACTTATTTCAATTAAATTCAATTTTTCCATTTTCCGGCAACTTTTTTATTAGGCCTTAAACTATAATAAAAGTATTAAGGTTTCAAGATTACATTTATCAAATTATATATATCTTGGGTTTTTGTGCTTTCCTTTACAAAACATTTTCTATAAATTTTAATTCGCGAGTATGAAATATATATAAACCTAGTTGAAAATAATTTATGCTTCTTACCTTTTTTCAATAGACATCAAAATTTATCAATATATTCCTAATGAATAATGTTTTAAAGCAAAAAAAAATTAAAAAAAAAAATAAATAAATAAATAAATAAATCAAAACTTCATAAAAGAGTTCTTTTTTGAAGGGGATTTAAAATTCAGCTTTGACTTATACTAAAAATCCTTATGTAAACTACTGTTGCTCCTTACATATATATATATATATATATATATAAACAAAAACTTCAACAATATCAACGTTAGCATATAACTTCAAATCAAAGCAATTAAATGAATGTATTGAGTAAATAAGAGATGGTCTCTTTTGTCCAATTAAAGCGTCGCCTTTATGAATGAATGAAATACCTGTATATCTGACTTAATCTTAAAGTAATTATTTGACAAACTTCTTTCGTTTTACCTTTCGATTCATAAAAAAGTTAATGAAGATTTAAGAGCGCTCTTAATGAGAAAGCTATCTTTTTCCTACCCCATCTTCTTATTTATCCAAATTAGCTAAGCAAGCTTATATCGCGTTGATGGCTTTGATAAAAACTCCAGGTATCTCATAAGAAACTTCAATAGACACATTTTTATGTATGTCCACACATTGAGCTATAAAAATTCCATTTACAGAAAAATTGAATTTAAAAAAAAAAGGGAAAATTATATTCCCATCGTCTAATAGAGATCGTAAAAGTGAAGACGAGGGCAATTCACATTATTTGGATATTTATCTTAGCAGAACATTGATATACATACTTTCAAACGTTCAACTTAATTCATTACACTTTTTTTTTATTTTTATTTATTTATTTATTTTTTTATTTATTTATTTTTTTTTGTATAAAAATAATAGTAACATGAGAATAAAGCAAATTTATAGCGAATTTCAAAGTTTCACAAGAACAACTCTATTCAACTACAGTAACTAGAATTATTAGCAAAAAAAAACAATTTCACAAACATTAGACCCGTTTTGAAAAGAAGAAAACTGATTTGAAAGAGAAGAAAAAGACGAAAGATCATTAAACTATTCATCAGATAAGTTACCTAAGCTGCTACGTTTAAATTATGGCAAACCAATGCATTAATGATGCAACAGGAGGCAGATAGGATCAAAATTTAATTTTTAATTAAATTTTCACTGTGAGTACCTCAAAGTTAGGCATTTCTTTCAACACACTTGTCCCTTCACTCCTTTAGGCCGTTAGTTCTTTTGCTTATCAGAATAATAATTCTTGAACTGGTAATCAAATAGGATTTTTGATTACCTTGGCCGCCTGGCTTTTACTTTAGACATGCTCCGCTAGTTAAATCCTTTAGCCAGGTTATGTGCCGCTTACTTCCTTTCATATTATATTTTCGATGTACGACGAGGACTTATATCAATTCAAAGTCGCCGGGGTTTGATTTTGCTTTTCTAAATCTGACATCCTATCCACCTGGGCAGCCGAGTAAGTAAACACCGCGACCAAGTTAGTGTTCGCGAGTTTAAATCTTAAGTGTGTGGTAGGGTTGTCTTTGGTCGTAGGTGTAGCGAGTGCTCATACGGTAAAGATATAACACTTACCGCATTAGGCACACATCCAGTAGGCTGCGAGCATCTCCCTGTTTCTTTCTCTTTCGTCTCTTCTTTCGGATATTCAGCGTGTTACACACGAATATGGGACATCCCCTGAGTGGTTGGTCATATGAAAAAAAAAAAAAAGGGAAAAGTCTTACACGCTTGGGCAATGAACACTAAGATTAGCAACGGAATTCGACTAAGCAATGTATTCTTATAGTTTTCAATAACTAAAATAAGTTATTGTTGTTGCAGTACCTACACAATTTACTTTCTTCAATGGATTCTTTTTAGCAATTTAGTTAATAAACGCATTTTTAGAACTCATACCAGACGAAAAGTGAACGATTTTTATGTGGGTATTGATCTCAAAACTGATTACTCTTCACTAATATAAATATTTCGCTAATCTTATCTATATTGAGAAGAGCATGCGGCATATAATACATTGCTTATATTGCATAGTTAGTAGATAGTATTGAATTGCGGGTCAAAATCGAGTACACTTGACTAACACACAAATCATTATGGTGCGAACTTGAAGAACTTCGGTAAGAAGTTACGGTAAATTAAAATACAACTTGCTTATACAGTGAATTGTGAATTGCCGAAAAAAAAATGGCATAACTACTTTTTTTTAGTTTAAAGCAGAATATTTCATTAGCAATATTATGCGCTAATAAACATTGAAAAGTAGTTATACAAAAATTCCAATATATATCAACTTATTTTTTTTTTTTTGTTTGTTTTTCTTTTTCCAATACAACTTGATATTGGAGTTTTACTAATTTTCTTAAATTGAAAGACTAAACAATCCGTCTTTCTCACCTCCACCTATCAAAACTTACCCCCTTATAAAGTAATTACATCAATACGTAAGTATTGAAAATATACGAAAAGTAATTTTTAAGGTGGATTTTAAGGCCTTCAGCACATGAAGCGCAGACACATATTATATATATATATAATATATAAAAATATCTAGCGTGCGGCCACATGAGTTCACTGACTGAGACCGTTTTATTTCAAATGAAACGAAGCGATTTAAGAATGTATTCACAAATGCAAACATATATACAGAAATGTGTATTGTATCTATCCTATATATGTGATGATGATGTTGATGTGTGTAGGCGCACGAATGGCTTTTGTATTATTGCCACGGTCATATGTACACATAATCAACAAACACACAATATTATTGCTATTGCCATATGTAACTGAAAATCATAATATGTAAATATGTATGCATTTACGCACATATATCTGAAGGTGTTTATGATTTTTGCACCTGTACATAATGAATAAATGATTGTGTGAATGTTTATTTGTTAAACTATGCGAACAGTGTAACTGACTAACTGTTTGACTGACTAACTAACGCTGTATTATTAATGTGCAGTTAGTGTGTAAGGCTTAAAGTTAATTGTCTGCTTGGTTTAGTTAGATGTAGTAAAGTCATCACGTTATTTCATTTCTTTTTATTCTTTTATATATTTTGAAAACAATAAAAAACGTTTCGGGCGTTTTCCACTACGCCTATATTTATTACTATTAATAAAATGTATATGTAATGTAGAAGACAGTAGAGAAGATATCTCTTGAAAAATTGCCTCAAGTGTTTGCATTTCCGAAATTTTATATATGTGCATATTAATGTACGTTTATAAGTTTCTACCAAATATTATTAATTAGAAAATGACGCGCAAAATGGATATATTTTAGAATAGAGGCACTTTAGTATATTCTATATTTCTTCTATATTCACAGGCTATATTTACAGGCTATCTGGTTCCATTACGTTTTTCATCATTTGTGTTTTGTCGCGTACTTCACAATTTAAATACTTTAACAACAACAACAACAACAAGACAATAAGTAATGCACGTGATTGAACTTGTATTTGCAATTAGAAATCTACTCACGATTCTCATTTTAAAAAAATATAAAAGAATAAAGATAAGTAACGAAAAGAAGTAAGCATACCTCAACACCATCACCAATATTGTCAACAATATTTTATCAACTACTAGTATGATTACTACTATTGACACCATTGCCACTACCATCATCATCCAATAGTCTTCAACGATGCATTAGCCGTACACAGAGTGCCGGTGAGTGACTGCTACTACTACTTAAAAGCCATAAAATATTAAAGTTGTTTATTTGTTTGCTTACATTTTGGGTTGATGGTTTAATTTGGTGCTCAAACAAATGAAAACTACAGCTCAATACAATGGCTGGCACAAACAAACTTATTATTTAAAATAGTTCCAAAAAGCCATAGAATCGCCGTACTCACATACAATTATTTTCAATACGTGCTTTAGTGGCCTTAACAAATTTTTTAAATAGCCTTAATAAAACTGAAATTTTATGATTTTGGGAATTTTTCAGTGTCTTTTTTTCCTTCTTTCTTTATGATATTAAGGCAAGTGAATAAATGGGTATGTATGCAGGCGTGTTTGTGTGAGAAAGTCCATATTAACGACCTACAAAAGTAACGAGCAAAAGCGAGAGAGGCAAACATGCAAGTAAAACAAAAGACTTAAACAACAAACTTGTTATGCTAGAACTATAATTTGTCTTAAAGTTATTTCTGCTGTATATGCATATGTTATACTGCATATTCACATAAAAATATACAATCAAGCACTTACATTGAACTAGCTAAGGAGACTTGGTCCTCGACTTGGTTATCGCCTTAAAACAGATTTTTTTTTTTTTTTTTTTTTTTCAAAAGCACATCTGTTATTTATAACTTTCAATGACACTTGTTCATGACCTTTGTATGCGTCTATATATATGTGTGTGTGTGTGTGTGTGTGCGTGTGCGAGTGTGTCTGTGTACGTGTATCTATACATGTATCGCTCTAGGATTAAATCGTAATTTAAGACGATTACTACAGCAACACCGCAGTAATAGTAATGGTTTTTGGGAGTTTTATTCGCAGATCGTTTAGCTTACGTATAAATCAATTTGTTTCAATTATAATTATAGGTTTTATTAACACAGATAAACACGCAGCCATGCGCACATGCATCGATAAATGCACTTATGGACCGACAGAATGAATGAAGGTATGAATACTTTATTTGTTGCTCAAAAAAAAAAAAAAAAAAAAAAAAAAAAAACATGAGCAAAGCGCGTGCCCACCTATTTTTGTAGTTTCTTTTCTTTTTCGCCTACTTTTGATATTTATGATTAGTCGATACATGTATATGTGGCGTTACAAGAGTCACAATTAGAAAAGTCTCTCCTCTGACTTTCTCTCGTTGTCCAACTCTTTTCCAACATTGCTTGTAATTTTAGACCATATGAAATTAAAAAAGAAATTATTTAATTTAATATCAAAGCTAAGAGAAATAAAACATAAAACTAGTGAAGCAAAAAGAAAATCACTTTCTTTTCTTATTATAATCATTTTTCACTTGACATTTGGACGAATGCTTAGAAAAATCTTTCCGTAAGCAATATCAACAAATATATGTGGTCTTAATACAGCTTTCAAAAAACAACGAAACACAAAGTATTGTAAACGCCTATTTATACTATTGCTTACCTATAATAGAGTAAAAATAGCAGTTATGGGAGCAAGTAGAAAATAATTTTCTAACTGATATATAGGATACACCTGAGTCTACGGGTCTTTATTTAAGTCCGTTCTTTTTATTGTTTTTTTATTTTTTTTATTTATTTTTTATTTTTAAGCAAAGGTTTACGATCGCCGTCAAAACTTAATAATAATGATAAGTGAGCTTAAAACAACAACGAAAAGAACACTAACAGCAACACAAGTTGAATAGCATCTTCCATTTTCAAATGAAAAAACTTGTAATGCTTGAGGGCATTGTCAATACAATTCATTTTGTATGGCACAATACCAACACAACGCGCGAGAGAGCCTACAACTGTAATATTCATATATATGGCGCGTAATGATGCTGCCGCTGTTGGCGCTGCTTTTGGTTTGATTCAAATAATTAAAAGCTTCAGTTTGCGCTATATTCACATATACGAAACTCGATATGCATGTTTATCGATAAAGGGACAGCTAAATTAAAACATAATTCCAAAGGAACAAAGCGGTCTCTGTATCATGCTTTGAGTTTGCGATTTAAATTTTTTAGGGTAAGAAAAAAAATCCTTTTTTTTTTTTATTGATTTATTTATTTTTGTTTTTCTTTTAAAACCTTATTTAATGTTTATTTGAAAGAGCAATCTAGGGCATACTTACATATAAAATCGCGCAAGAAGTAAAACAAACAATATTTACGTTGAAGAAAAAAATTATAATTTAAAACTTTTGCAGCACATGCTTAATCATTTAGCAGCCTATTATTATCTATTACATCTATTACATCTGGCACATTCGTGTTTAATACAATTAAAAAAAATTAGGATTTGACAAAATCGATTAATTTAATTAATTATTAATTTTAAATGAATTAAGTAATTTTATGAATTCATTTACTTATTTTGAAACGAAGGGTAAGTGGACCGCACTGAGCGCACAATATATCATTTTAGCAAAACTATTAAGATATATAACTGAATAATTAAAAAAATTTAACTTTTGCACCTGCCTCTTAAGGCCCTTAAGCTTATTGAAAAGAAGCACAATGGCTCGCACAGAAATTTACATGTGTTCACCGTCACCTGCAGTTTGCAGCTCAAGGTTGCAAATGGGAGGGCTTATACCAAAGTCGGTAGATACGAGTGCGGTCCAAATCCTTTCCCCTGAACAAGAAGAGACCTATCAGCCCCTCTAATTATTTCATGCTCTGGCAATTAGTGTAACAACAACCATCACGAATACACCCCGAAGAGTCGGACGCATCAGTCAGGCAAGAAGACATTTGTCCTCTCCCTGAAGGGTCCTAAGTCAACTAAATTCGATTGCCAATGGTTGTAGGCAACCCATCTGATTAAGGCACATGCCAGCTGCAGACGTTAAAACACATACAGATATCTTTTACTGGCTGCAATCCTACTTGGGCAACCCGATCTTTCTGGATTCATAACCTTTTTTATATAATGCATTGAAGCTATCTGCATCGGCTTATCCATACTACCTGGATTACCATCCAACTTTTCGCCTATGGATTTTAATGTACAAGGAGCAGATGTCAACGCAAAATAATCAGGCACCAACTTACGTTGCTATTCCTCTGGCCCCCTTAGTGATTCACATACCTGTTTGTTCAATTTTGAGCCTTTTCTTGAAATAACTCTTGAGAGTTAAGAGGATTTTGCATCATACGACCTCTCACGTCTCCCTCGGCTAGCTTGGTCACCAGCTCACTGGTCTCTTTTATAGTTGATCCTTGCTTGTGCTATGCTAAACTTCTAGGGTGCTTTTTAGTTCAGAGGTTATTAAGGATGTCAGGAGGAAAGTTTGATTATAGTAGTATCCGAAAATTTCTTTAGTACTCAGATGACTTTTGATCGCCCATATGAGAATCGGACAGAATTTTATCTGGTTTAGAATTTTCGCTCAGTGAATTTCTCTGAATTAAAATTCCAGCAAAGACGTGATTATCTTTTATGATAAGAACATAAACATATATAAATATTTAATAGCGTCGTGAACAACACATTTAGAAACCAATTGTCCTTTTGCTTGAATGAATCAGGGAATGTAAGTTTTTTATGGAATTCGCGTGAATATCGGAAATAGTTTGGCGTTGTAGTCGATGTTTGTATGGGCTTTTACTGTTTGAGTATTGTTTCTAATAAGCAAATCACCCGTTAATGGCTCTCTACGAGACGGTCTTGTATGAATCAGTTATGTGGAGGGAAAGTTCACAATAAATTATACAAACTTGATAAGTATCAATAAAAAAAAAAAAAAAAAAAAACAATAAGAATGTAATACAACAGTAAATTAATTTATATATGTGTATGAACGTACAAAACAATTGAAAAAAAATTTTTTGTGGTGATAACATTCTTAATTTTTTTTTACATAAAGTTTTAAAATTTCAATTAGAAAATTTTTAAATCCATTTTCTGGTGCGAATAAATAGTTTTTTACATTTTCATTTTGTGTAGTATTTTTTGAATGATTCGTTTTTTTGTATTCTTTGCTAACCTTCTTCTTGATTCTTTCATTGCTCGCACATCCCTGCTTTTCTAGCATGGTATTTTCAACGCGCTTTCTTTATACGGCTATCGTTTTTTTAGCTTAGAAATTTTTCTTGTAAAGTGACATCTAAAGTTCATCTGGTTGGATTTTTTCCGTGATTCGCGTTTATACGAATACACGATCAACTGTATTAGCACTTTCGCAGGGATTGCGGCTACTTTGCTTTTATTTTGTTTTTTTTTAATTTCCTCGCTCACTGTCGCTGTCTGACTTTAAAGGCCTCAATATTTAGAAAAACTATCGAATGAATCGTAGGTGCACTTATCGTAATCGAATCCAAAATATTCTCTAGGAAGAGGCCAATTGATGCTCTTGCGTTCCTTCTATTCATATAAGCTTTGCAAGAAATACAGATCCCAAATTTGGAGATATTTCGACGAAATTTTGTACACCAAGGTGTTCCGCCAAATGGCTGACTGGTAACATCGTTGAAAGATCCCTACCTGCAACTTCCATAACATGGGGAAAAACATAAGGAATATTGCAACACTGAAGAAAGAAATTTGATATTTACATGAAGAACGTTTTTAATTTCAATAATGGAGAACGAGACGCTTTACTTGGTACAACGTGAAAAATTACTTTCTAGCGCCAACTCTACGAAATGAATAAAATTCATACAAAATGACTAAAATGAACTACGCATTGAGGTACTTTGCAGGCTTTTTTTCAAATTTTCTTTGTTATTTACTCTAAAACAAAACGTAATAAATACGCAGAGGCGGACAATATAAAAGTTGTCGTTTTAAAATTATTTTTTCTCTAAATGCAATCAGTAGACAATATCGACGACACGTTCACAATGTAAAGGCAGGAAAACTAAAAACAAAAAAAAAAGAAAAAAGAAAAAAAAACCGTATAATAGCAGAATGTGTGTATGGTAAAGAAAGGCACATTACCACCAAGCCACGTTGCCTTCGCAGCGACACACTTGACTTACTTGAAAACAAATGGATGAATTTTTTTTTCTTTTCTGGTTTTCTTTAAAGAGAAGAAACACTTAAATTCTTGATAATATTTAAAAACAAAACATCGCTTTGACGCGTATTCGGAAAATATAACTATAATATAAAGTAACAGCGCATAAACTGATTTCCGTTCCTCTTACTTTTCTATTTTTAATGTAAAGGGTGTGCGTATCTGTGTGTAAGGTCATGTTTAGAAAAATTTTACATACCTATACGATAAAAGGTGAAACCTGAAAGGAAGTGTTCTGAAAGGCATATTAATGAGCAAAGGGAAAAATCTTCGGTTAACACATGAACATAAAAAGCATTCAAATTGAGTTTAACTCTCAATTCATTAAATTCAAAAAAGCAAAAAAAAAACTCCTAAGAATTTCCTTTTAATTAAAGTCTAACATCACATGTCTGCAGTGGATAGCTGCTTAAATTAGTGCTTAAAACTGGTAGCTGCCGCTGCCACTTAGATCGGCACACATATGTGTAAAGTATAAAGTCATCAGCTTCAATATGCAGTCATATTCTCTTTTTCATTTCGCTCTCTCTCGCTCTCTCTCGATTTCTCTCTGTCTCTCTATTTAAATTCTTTCTCTCTCTCTCTCTCTCTCTCTCTCTGTCTCTCTATGTCTCTCTCGCCCTCGCCTTTTCCCTCTACTACTTTCGCTGACTCATTACAATCTCTCGAATATCATACGTTCCTGTCAATGGCTCTGTCTCTATGTCTCTCTGTGTATGTGTTTTCGTTCCCAGTTTCTGTTTAAGCTCAACACACCTGATGTTGTTAAATAATTTCAGGTGTTGTGATTAAACTAATTTCTTTTGAAACACCATCAGAGAATGAATTTGTCGTTATAATATCTACGAACAGATATACGCACATTCTTTTATATTAACTAAAGTCCACACTACCGTAGAGTCTGTAGAACTGCAAGAAGCCCGTAGGCAGTGTTGATATGTTGGTGAGTCCCAAGTTATTTTAATAAACTGTTGTACGTGATTGGAATTTTAAAAAAACTCACCATATGATCAATTTTTCATTTCAGATTTTTATGATTTTTCCTTTTTTCTTCTTATTTTTCAGATATTCTAAAAGATTTAATAGCCAGACCGGTCAATACATCATCCAGTGTTAGTAATACGAAAAGGATTTCTATACAAACAACTGCATTTAACCATGTTTTACGGTCAAATGTGCGCTGACGTTGACGTTATTTGGAAACAGTAGCCATACGACTACAAAATATTACAACAGCTTTAATTGGCAGCTACCAGTTAAATGACCATCACTACCATATAGAAGAAGCCAGGCCGAGCAAAACGCTGCACACAGACAACCTACGACAACAGTATAATATATTTTCATAATAATAGTAAGAATAATAGAACAACAAAACCTGGAATAACTGAATGAATTTTATTTAGTTATATTAGTAATGTTTAACACCAATAAAAGATTCCATCGGCCACACCATCACACATCATCATTATCGAAATCAAATCAAATTTAATCCATTTATAAAGTTTCATGATCAAGTTGTTTGCTTTAAAGTAACGCGACTTGAGTTTGAAATTTTCACAATCCTACAACTGCAAGAAAATGAAAGAAATGTGTAATGACTATGTCATATTTATCAGCGAAGAGGAAGAACAGAGGTATATACTAGTTTGTTTATGCATACATAATACCGGGAATTACCAGGCAATATACGATCCGAAATTATAATTTCCTTATCCCCTTCCCCCGTTGCTCGCTCTCTGCTCCTTCATTTATTCATTCATATCTCTTTCGTTTGGTATATAAATTATTTACTGATATTCAAAGACTGACGCTTTCACCGCTCACACATTTATCGAGAGTAGCTAAAAAGCATAATCAGTCTGAAGAGAGAGGAAATTTTATAAACACTACTACTACTACTAAACTATTAAAAGAAATTGATCTGAAATTGACATTTCCTGGAGAAGTGTAATTCTTTTGGACGCAAGCTACATCTTGAATTTGTAGAGTGTTTCTAACATTATCGCTGAGGTTGCAGGCATCTTTTACTGAATATCACAGTTTAACTCAGTATGGGCGTAATTATGACAACTTTATATATTTAACTTTATATAATACATATTTCAATTAAAGTGAAAGTAAGCCTTCACTCGATTGAACTGACAAGCAAGCTTGGCACTTCCTCCAGATTCTCATGAATAGGTGTATTACCAAGCGAGAGTTCTAAATATATTCATTTGCCAAGGGTCTAATAAATAAAAAGAATATAATAATAGTAATAAAAAGAGGGAAGAAATTACAATTACCTTGAGGCAAACCTTTGTTATCCATCATCTTCTATACTCATTAGGAGGATCAGTAGCGTTTCACCTGTATTTGATAGTTATGAATATGTACAGCTTGTACATGTTATGTATATACCAAGTGAACTGCTCAACTTTGTTTCATCTCGAGAAATCATCGAGATTGTCAGGAGTCGTTTTGAGGGTCAAGATTTAGCGAAAAGATCTGCGAGTTATCAAGAGGGCCAGGGAAGTAGTAGGGTAATTTGGTGCCTAGCTATGTTGGGTTGATATCTACTCTTTATACATTAAAATCCATTTGATAAAATTTGGATGACAATCCAGAAAGTGCGGATAATCTGAATGCAAGTGTATGCAGAAAATGACACGCGTAATAACAATAATCCTAATGTATTATAAATTAAAAGTTAAATCTGTGGGATCCACGGTGGTCAGGGTGCCTTTCTCAAAAGTAAACCGTATGCACAATGGAGTGCCGTAGGCCTTTTAACGTGTAAAGAATGTAGATGTGGGGTTGATACTTATCTCAAGCGCGAAGAACTAAAGTATGCATTTCTCAGTGCGTATGGAACTTCAAAGTTGTATTAACCTCAAATCTCAAAAACAGACAATACCCTTAAGCACATTGCTTAAGAAAAATTAAAGTGGAAATTACGGAGAATCTAACCGCTGAGTGTTCGTGATTGCTGCAGTCACCCCAATTGCAGAAGCATTAAATAATCCGAGATGCAGGTGGCGGAAGGTTTGGACTATACTCAAACCTGCAAACTCGAGCTTGGTACTCCAGCTTTGATAGAGGCCCTCTGAGATGCGAGTTTGTCGTGTAAGCTGGTGGACGCATACATAAATTATCCTATAAGCCTAGGGTTATGGGTTCTGTCCAACTAAGCCTCGTGACCAGCGCGTAGACGTTAATTCAATTGCGATCTTTACTTTGTGTCAGACGGATTAAGAAAAACAAAGAAAAAAACAGGAAGGCATAATAACAGTAATACTGCGCTAAATTAATGCGTTTTGATAAAACATTTTTTGTTTTTCCGTCCAATGTAAATTTACAAATAATCGTAATGAGTTGCCAGCACGTAAACATGCTGCATATAACTGTTCATGTGACAAAACATGGGTGGTATTCAAGATTTAATCGCGAAACATGAAGCAACTGTATATGCGGCACTTCATCGGCTGTATTTGCTCGAGATTGTCTAGCTTCTTGGCGATAATTTTCAGTTTCAGACGCACACAATTAACCTATTTACTGATCTCATTAATTCACTTTGTTATGTTTTTTCTTCTTGATTTCAAATTGCGCCCGATTGCGCCCGATTGCGCCCTCTTTCAATACTCTTGACTCATTTGAGTGGGACCGTTATTCTTCAGATTCATTTGTGCGTATGTTTCATTATTGTCGGGTATTTCGACTTCGTGAACAACTATCTAGTCGTCCTGTTCGCGGCATTACTCTATTACAACAATTTTTTCGTTCAATAATACCATAAAACCTTGACTTTGAAGCCTAATGTTGGTTTTTTTTTTTTTTTTTGTTTAAATCTATCTGAAATAAAATTCGGGGAGTGAACTAAACGGAATGAAAAGGGAAATTTTTATATTTGGATATTATTAAATTAATTATAGAGGTGTAATGATATGCATTATATGCAAATTTGGATAACACAGAAGTTACTTTGCAACGCCATCTATCGAAACATAGTAACATTTCGCAGCAACGTTTTGAATGAATGACGTCTGTATAACGAACATTCATTTATATAGATGTATCTGATACGTATTATCTGACGCGAATCATTCGTTCGCCTATTCTTGCTTTCTTGCTTTTTATTGAGTACATTTCCATGTCACTGGAAGTATATATCAAATCAGCGTTTCTTCATAACAGTGCAAATGCACAATAAACGTAACGCATTATGTAAATGTAAGTAAGATAATGTTTAAGTAAAATATAATGTATATGATAAACTTGCTCCCGCCTAAATATGGCCCACAATAGGAGTTTTGTTGTTCAAACAAACTACATGCTGTCAACTGTCTATTCAAAAGTGCCTCTTGATCATCTACAGCACTAATACGAGTACAGGACATTTAAATAGATTACGATTGTGATAAGGATACAATAATTGAATTATCATTTAACTGAGAGTAAGGGACGGATTTTGAAGTTACTGACTTTCGTTAATTATAGTCAGAATTTTGAACTAATTTAGCTCGTTGTTAACATGTAATTCGTTACACGTATTCGTAAATCGTTAATAACTCGTAATTTACGACGTATTAAGGTGAAGTCCCACGTCAACTTATTACTTATTACCAAAATCTTAATTAAATTCAATATTCGTTTGCCTTTTTGCTAATTCAGTTTGTTGGTTCAATTAATGCTCTCACCAATTTTACACTCCAAAAATACGGGATTAAAAGAATGCGATTGTATGCGATGATAAACCGAAAGTATAATTTTATACGAAAGGAATGCAATCCTTATGCAATCCTTTTCTTGTCACTAATTTCAGAAAACTGATGATAAAAATATAACTATCGGTATATGGGCAGTGGCGACAACGTAATGTTGGTCTATAATAAATACACGTGAGATTGCATATTAACAACATTGCAAAGATCTTATATGAATAGTTGAGAAATATTCGAAATACCGTAACTAATAGTCAACGTTACCAACAGAATTTTTGATAACATGCCAGACACTTATTTATAGTAAAAAAAAAAATCCCTGTCTTTATTGATCAAAAGCGAAATCTCTCTTTTAATTAAACTTAAGAAGTCATCAAGCAAGCATTTATCGTTAAATGGAAATGAGCATAAAATTCAACCAACATTTTATTTTTTTTCAAATATGCATCAAATGTCACCCGAAAATCAACTTAAATAGACGCTACCATCATTATTTTTACCGCGCGCACAAAGAATTATTAATACACACATATACGCACGTATTTACATCTATGCATATACGTATGTATGCGATTTATTTATGACCGCAATTATTTTATTTTTATTGTTTCATTGCGATTTTAATATATATGAATTAACTGAGTGAGCTTTACCAGTTAAAAGCGGCAATACAGTGAAATGCACTTCTTAAGCGTTTTTTTACGTTTTATGGAGAATTTTTAGCTAAAAGAAACAAAAAAGAAAAAGAAAAAGAAAAAAAAACAAATATATTAATATTACTTTAATAGTCGATGAATGGCGTAGAATCCGCAGCTACTGTTTGTTTTGTAAAAAGAAGGAATGTGTTGTGAACGTTCAGTCAAAATTTGTTTAGTTAAAACACGCACGTAATACTCACTTGCTTACGTAGGTACCTATCGACGCACAGCGACGCAATACAGTAAACTCACCATATTCCATGCATAAACATACATATATACGCATATTTAACATTTACGAAAACAATTTATTAACATAAATACAAATAAAATAAACAAACTAAGCAAATTGCATGTAGTTGACACTAGACTTTAATGATAGTCCTCAGACCAGCACTATACCGCTGTACAACACCAAAATGTATTCGAAATAGAATCGCGAACGTCATCATCAAAAACGTAAACAGTTTTTCGCATTCACACGGAAATAAGAAAAGGGGGATGGATATATGGGATGAATGTAAGGATATAAGGATTTATTAATTAATTAAATACGGTCATCTAATGACATGAAATATTAAAAATCTTAACAATTGAACAAAATCTTCTAAGTCATCGCATCTGTTAAACGCCCTTTCAATCAAAAAAAAAAAAAAAAAAAAAAAAAAACCTTCTTGCAAACAAAGTGGAAAATTCGAACTTTTAAGACATAACCTATTAATGGAATGCTTTGAAAAAATCATGGAGTGCAATGTACTTAACCTGGAGTGACACGTGATTTTTTATAAGAAGCATGCAGTCAATCTGCATTAACAAAATCGAACAAACTATGTTAACAGAAAGCCCTTGTGAACATAATGTTCTTTATGTCTATAGGATAGCACCAAAAAGATATTGAAATTTTTCAATTTTAATTATATAGCATCGACTCTTGCTAGCTTGGCATTTATGAATGAATATCAATAAGAGTTTGAACAATGTATAAATAAAAAATAGAAGGAAACGAGAAACAGGTGGATGTCTTTAGTAATTGTAGGATTAGAGAGTAGATCTGTAAATGGTACGACAACAAACAAAACGACAAATGTAACATGCCTCTGTGCTGCGCCTTAGTAACATGAAAGCAGACAAAAGCCACAATATATGCTAATGTATGTATCAATGTAAAAAGGTTTTAATTTCAAATTCAAAACGCGCACATTGCGGAGGTTAAACTATTTTATCATTGTCAAAAACATACTTTTTCCAGGTTTCTGTTGCTGACAGTGAAGCAACAAGCAAAACGCCGAAAAAAAGCAAAGTTTTGTTTACAACAACAACAACAACAACAAAAATACACAAAGTACACGCAACAAAAACAGAAAAAGGTAGCAAGTGTACAAAATTTCTATGTATTTGTTGTATACTCATACTTATGCATTATATAGGTAAGTATTTACGCGTGTCCATGTATATATAAACATTTCTATATTAACAACAAGAAGTGAAAAATGTTACGCAGCTCATGAATTTTGAACATTTAACAAAGCAAAAACTTTCATGAAGGCCAAGTTTGACTAACACGCACACACACACACACACACACGTACACATAAGCATACACGCAGGTATTCATATACATATACGCGCGCGCGCAAATTCAAAAGTACAAGCGATATATGTATGTATTGGAGATTAACTTTTTTTCCGTATTTTTGCAATTGTCTGTATTTTTGTGTGATGTATGCTATATGTTGAAAGAAACGCCACTGAAAGTTCATAAATAACTAGTAAGCAGTGGGACGAAAGGCAAAGACAAAGACAAAGACATAAGGAGAACGCATGACGACTGTTATCATTGTCTTAATATATATATTTTTTACTTATTCATTTTTCTTTTCCTCTTTTAAAAGTAATATTACATTTACACAAAAATCATTTAGGGCACTTCATAAACTATAAGAATTTGTTTTTGACTTTCTTTTCTCTTTTTTTTTTTTTGCTTCGAACTGGACAAACAGAAAAGTTAAGCAGCAAACCTGTCGATTGTTTATTAGAGATGAGAAAAGTTTCTTGCTTAAGTCTACTGTAGTTAATAGAGAGTTCTCTGATAGTGATAATATAACGGGAAACGTATTCAAAAATAAATATTAAACTCATTATAATAAATAACTGTAATTATGCTTTACATGTAAATAATTAATTGTAAATTTGTGCAAGTTAAATTCGTTAGGATGGTGCGAAAGAGGACGGGAAATTCGAGCGTAATTCAGGTAATGAGAGAAGGACAAAACTTACATAAAGTTGATCAATCTATGTATAGAATTTAGAATCTTAGGATATAAGGGACATAAAAGAAACACACACATCACGGATTATAGAAAATTTTATTAAATTTTAACAATACAAGCAAATCGAACATTAAGAATAGTTCAAATAGCGTGAACCAGTGGGAGTATGTAAAATTGAAGGCATGAAATTTACATAATAAGTTATATCTCCTGACGACTTGACATTTTTTAGACCTCCGTTTACCTTATTTTCTCAGCATATTCGTTAACATATACCTTCGATGTTTTTTTTTCTTTTTTTTTTTTTGACCTTTACTGAGTAAAGTCAAAGCTCCCAATAATCGCACTCAAATGTAAAACAAAATCGTTCATATAGGAAATTATGGAAGGATTATACAATGTAACATATTTAAAAACCATTAACTACATGCATACATCAGCGATAACAAGCGATGGATATTGCCGTCAACTTTGAAATAACAATAACGATAAAATCTTCATCAAAATCTAATCATCAAAAATAATACGTTTCCATACACGAAAGTTTCTTAAAGATATTGTTACCTATCTAAAATACCTATAGCATGCACAAGGAAACAAGAATACAACCAAGTGCCAAAATATGAACTATCGATAGCTTATCTTATATATAAAATATATATGTCTATGCAATGCATACAAATCTGTACATAAAAAGGTTGTAACACCTGTTGTACTGCAACTTAACTACTTATACTGATCGAACGATTTGATTTAGTTATGAAGCTCCTGAAAATATCCTGCATTGCAGCCCATCGAGATCTAAATTAAAAATTAAATTATTTGCAAATGCCACACTCTAATTTATAGGGTGCAACAATTAATTCTAAAGCTGACAAAGATGACAAAACATGAAAAATTCGAGCAACTGCTTTATCCAAAAAAAATAATATAATCATCTATAATAAAAAAGACTTCAAATTTTGTCCACATTATTTTTATGTCAACAGATTTTCATCAGAAAACATTAACGAGCACACCTTTTTGGCATATAAGCATTCACATTACTTGAGAATCCTTATATTAAATTCAGCTTTGGTAGAATTGCTTATGTCCGGAAGGATCCAAAAAATTGCCCCTACCAAACCAAATAGTTTATATTTGGCATTCGTAGTTTTTATTACTCAGCGACCTTTCTCGAGTAATTTTAAAAATTGCATTTATTTTTCATATAGCGACTTTTCAAAATAAGGCGTTATATGAAGAGAACGGACCCGATTGGAAATGATTCGGATCGGTCTTTTCCAAATAAGACGTTACATGGGGTGTGGTTGGAAAAGAGGATTGATCCGAACCATTTTCAACAGGGTCCCTTTTTGGTTCAAAGCTTACATCTTAAAAATTTCGAGCTATAGGTTGAAGTCAAAATAGTTAGACAGACTTAAGACGAACGGACACACAAGCTTAGATTGATTGAGAATCTTTTTCTTATAAGGAATGGGTGTACCTTAAGCCCCTCTGAGTGTTGCATGCGTCCACTCAAACTTAATATACCCTATACCACAAAACAAAAAAAAAGAGGCAAAGATTAGCATAAATAATTTAAGAGCTAACCTTACACTGAACAGCGATTTAAAAAGGAAAGTGCCACAGGATTTTTTTCATTTTTTGGAAATCTAGCGATCACCGAATCATCCTAAGAAAAACATAGACAAACAAATTTCTCCAGCACTCTTCTTCTTCCAACGATCATTCGGCAGACGCAAGCATATTGATTTTGTTTTGCGTATGTATGCGTTGGGTTTTTGCTTTACTCAATGGCTGAATTAATAATTGTTGAGCGAATGTTATTCACAATTTTAAATGTAATTGTTAGTTTACATGCAACATTATCATGTTGTGGTTGTTTGCAGAATAAAAAAAGCAATGTAGACAGCAACCGTATTTTTTTTTTTTAATGGAATTCATTGGCATTCATACGAATACACCGAAACAGGCTTTATTATTATTAATGTATTACTTTTATCCATATATATATATATATATATATATATATATATATATATATATATATATATATATATATATATATATATATATATATATATATATATAT
>CCAG010022775.1:0-23484 GCA_001077435.1 Glossina morsitans morsitans
TATATTTTTTTTAACTACATATATATATATATATATATATATATATATATATATATATATATATATAGTTAGTTTACATATATATATTTAGTTTATTCCATTTTCTTTGCAATTGTTTAAATAATAATTTTTATTTGTGCAGCGAATGATGTGAAAACAATGAGATGGAATTTTACATGAAATTTAATTACGGCCTTTTTTTTTTTTTTTTTAATATCAGATAAAAAACAACTGACAGATGATAATGCATACGACACATATGTGGAAGCGAAACTTTTGATTAGGGAATTTGGAAATGTGAAAAGTACTAGCGATTATCCCATTGGAATATTGCACGCTAGCAGGAAATGTTTACTCCACAATCGCAAACATTTCGTCCTTACTAACTAAGCAAATGGGAAAAATATAAAAATAGAAAATCTCGAAAGGCGTGCATTGACTCGATCTGCTTGCAATTTTTAAATTCATATCCAGTCTTGCGCCTTTGCCTTATACTACATTCAAACGCGAAGCTTGTATGCTGAACCCAATTTTCTTTATTAACTAACTTTTACCCACCGTTCGCCTTAAGCTTTTTGCAAGCTCTTCGTTCACCTCCCACGGCGATGATGGAAGTTTCATACAAGATTGGAAAGATTGGTCTACAATGGAAACAAATGTTAAATTTTGACTTGCATGTGTCACAATATCACCCATTATCTCAGTTATTAAAATAAATAAAGATTTGAAGAGTTTTTCGATAAATTACTGTTCTGTGGGTCGAATTATTTTCATAAGAAATTTGATTTAGGATTGCATAAGCGGAATAAATATAAAATCTTTCCCATTTAAGGCTCTCATCTACTTAACATGAATAGTTAACAACAAGTTAAAATTGAATCACTTTGCAACTCAGTGCCAATGCGCAAATATAGTTACGGTGGCTAAATCAACTGCACCAGGAAGACTTGAGGGAATCTATTTGAGGAACAAACAAACAATGTTACCGTTGAGCAGTGTCATCGGGTGATCTCATGCATCACTTTGATAGTGCAAATAAAAATTATTGCCGAAGTGTATTCCTAAATGTGTAGGAATGTAGCTTTCGATAAAGTCTGGTACGATGAGATATTCTCCAAACTTAAAAACTGTCTTGCAACTCCTATGTATTTGTTGCTTAAATCCTATTTGTAGAACGGACGTTTCTATGATAAACTTGAAAATGGTGGACGCAATGAAAGTAAAATTGGAGTTGGAGTGCATTAGGGAAATGTTTTAAGTCCAATACTCTATGCAATTTTCACGTCAAATTTTCCGACCGTCGGCAATATTGTACCTGCGAAGTACACAGATATCATAGCAATTCTATTTACATCCAATGATCGTATAGATGGTTCCCACGAACTACAAATTCATCTCAACAAAAAAGTATTGAACTTATAAGCGAAGGGTTTATTCATTGTTGTTGTCAATTGTGGATCTCTTTCTCCTATAGTTCGTAAGTGAGCGTTTGTTTAAGTACAAATATAATTTGAAATTTTCAATTCCATATATATTTTATATAAATGATTTTTAATTGTTGCTAAAGAATTTTACAAGCCAAAGGCGTAATGGCTTGATTTACATGCACAGACCCGTACAATTTCGTCCGCTAACACCCAAATAAAAAAAATTTTTAACTTACGCAAAATTTCTCGACTCAATTGAACAGTGTTTGAATTTTGATGGTTACTTATTAACATTAAACATACAAAATAAACTGAAGTTCTTTCCTCGTCTACTTTTCGAAAACAATTTCGTAAGTCATGCGAAGAAAGATCCAACAATTGAAAGGATATTATGATGTTTTCTATATAATGTTATAATCATGTGTTTTTTTTTTTGAATAAAAAAATAATGAAAATTCTAAACTTCCTCTCCATATCTTCTATATCAAGTCAGTCCGATGACATGAATGCACTGTATGTGTGTTAGAAAAAAAAGATAGCAGTTCGCATATCTAATTTCGATGCATTCTGCGATTTTTTCCAGAAGAAAAGGGAGAAGAGATTTTTAGAATTGACAGCGAAACTAAGCGCATAAATGCGGTAGTTTCTCTTTTTCTTCTCCAAACTACAGTCACTAAGATTTATAAATTTTTTTTGAAAGGGATGCACAACAAACATTAATGATAAGTCCTTTTTCATTTAGTCAAATGAATATAAACGATTTATTTTACTATATATTCTGCAACTAGATTCACAAAATATGAATTTAAAGGCTGCCAGATAACTTGGATCATGCGCTCGCCTGTATTGAAAATTTTACCCGCACTTGAGATTTGAATCCACGACCATTGACCATTTGTTAGTCGTGCTTCTTTAGTAGTCTACTCGGCTACTTATACGGATATATCGACGATTTATAAAAAACAAAGATCTCCATAAAGCGAATAATATCGAACAAAAGTCATATATATGTGCATATACGCCGATCTATATAAATTTATGTGCATATACATATATAGGTCGTGTGTGTTTGTAACGTTGTGTCTCATTATATCGCACATTTTATGAGATTAATTAAATTTTTGTATTTTTTTTTAAGATTCTGAGGAGTGTTCCAAAGTTTAGCAGCAATGTTCTCTATACATAAAGTGCAAACAATTTCGTAGACACTTAAAAACTATCAACTGCAATGGAAATGATTTATATTTCACGCCTGCTTGAAACACTAACAAAAACAACAACAACAAATTGGTAACTTTAAACAATAAAAAGCGAACAAAAAAACAATAACAATAACAAGAAAAATAAATCAAGCAATTGCTATAGCAATGCGCGTTTTTTTTTTTTAGGATTACAGAATATTGCTATTCAAGGGCTTGACTCGCGCCTCCGCAACAACAAATATAACGCATGTACAAAACATATAATCAACAAATAAAGTAATGAAAAACAAGTAAGAAAATTACAAACGGTCGGGACCGAACTTTTTAGACCCATCACCGTTATCCTAAACAAGATAAAAGAAGTAAAATAACAACATTTTCATGCTCTATAATATGGAGTAGGCGCAGCTGATTTCTTCTATTTTCAAAACAAAAGTTTACATCATATGGGCGCTGTAGGTGTGTCCTTTGAAAAGTTTAGGTCAATTCCAAATTCCTTTGCCAATTTTTATAGGCAATATCTTCATTTTCGCTAACGGGAGAATGTTTACCACAAATACTACGAAGTTACCCAAACAGACCGATGGACAGACGAACAGGCGGGCATGTTTTGATGTACGGTTTTGGAAGCTTGTGTTTGCGCGTTATAAAGGTATTGAAAAAATAATTACATTTTGATACGCTATAATATTGCGTAGGCGTGGTAAATTTTTTCCATTTCTGTAAAATACTACATCATCGCTCATAGAATATGCGTTCAAATTTTGCTACATTCATCTGCTATAGTTTATGAGTAATTAGTAAATAAAAAATCAATTTTTTATTCCTTTTGAAAAGCAGAGCTGTTCTAAGTTTACGTAGTACTGTGACCGCGTCCTTCAACCGATTTCACCCATTTTGAATACCAACCTGCGTGCAAGAACTTCCAATATTTCTGCCAAGTTTGAAGTCGATAGCTTCATTTTTGCGACCAGGTGAATGCTTACAACAGACATTACACAAACGGACAGACGGACTTGCTTAAATCGATTTAGAATTTAATCCTGATCAAAAACATATATATGCTGATGCTTCCTTCTGGACGTTGGAAACGTTTTGACAAAATGCATGTATCCTCAATCCTTCAGTGGTGGATATAAAAACAATTTTCTATGTTTATAACAAATAATTTTGTGAACAATATAAACACATTTTTTTTTTAATACCGAATAGCAGCGAAAATAATCAAACTCTGAAGCGGATTACTGCAAGTCTGTAGCGTAAAATCGAGGATAAAAATTATAAAATTTGCTGTGCAACGTTGCAATTATGTGTTGGTTAAAATAAAAATATATTTACAATTTGTGTACTCTTACTTGCAAGGTAGATAATAGGTTACTTGCGATGGCTGCCACATTGGATTCCAATATTTTTGTAAACATATATAATAAAATGTAAAAACAAATGTGGAGGGAAATATCTTAACAGGTAGGTATCCTGGCACAAAATCCATACCTAAGGGCCGGAAATGCGAAAGATCATGATTCCCCTACCTAACCACTATTAAAAATCGTAGTAAGAGAGCCCTTTCATATAATATGCATATGGTTCCACAACAATAAATGGTTTACTTCCATATAAAAAAAAAAACAGAATTAAGAGAATATATCTATACCGGGATCAACATTTTTTAGTGCGTTCAATGCGTCCCGCAATAACGGTTTCGAAAAGCTCCCAAAGTTGCCGCATTCAAAAGCAGAAATTGCAGGACATGTATTGACATCAGCGGTAACCAGAACTAGAATTTAAAATGCGATGAATTCGCGTCGGCAGTCGCGTATATGTTAAGGAAAAGATTTGCCGATTTGTTGAATACTTTTCGGAATCGACTCACTCAACTTAAAACTAACCAAAATAGAGCCAAAAACAAAAAAAAAGGATTTCATAACAAATTTAATATTCTAAGCAAAGTGTTAAGATCTTAAACGTGATTTCAACAGTTTAACAGACATATCTTAGTTAAGAGCTATGCTTATGCTAATGTTAATTCCTTTCAATCTTATATGATGATGATGATGACAACTCTTTAGTTTCTTTTTACCCTTCAAGTGGTCAAAACGAATTTATTTAATTATGCTGCAAAAACTTCTGGCGACTTTTCCTGATGAAATAATTATAAACGTGCTACTAACAGTGAACAGTTTGATATTCTTTTCAAAGGTTTCGACAGATTGCACTCCTCATAAACTCCTCATAATGTCGCTACACTAAAGATGTATGAATGTGCAAGGAGTAAAAGAAAATTGTAAACCCTAAGTGTATTAGTAATCAGTCGAGATTCTGAATAAGGCGCTGCTTTGGAAAAGTGAGTTTGCAATTTGCAAGAGGACAACAACAATACACCATCTATAGAATAAAGTTTAATGAAATTGAATGGACTCTGCTCAAGTTTCCTGATCATATAATTGAAAATCTATTTAATATCTATCTATCGGCTTAATACAATTAAAGATAACACAAACAAAAAAAAAACAAAAAAAGCTGAACATGGAAAAGGAATTTTAAGATTAGGTTTATTTGAAAAAAAAAAGTTATGCTATCTTAGCGTAAAAATAATTTTTTGAAAATTTTCAATCGATTGATCAATCATTGTGTCATGCAACCCTTAAACACGCAATCAGGAAATAATCACATGTCTGTATGTGTCGTCAATGGTATGTAGTAAGAAACAAATTCATCTGTATCCAAAATATTTGACACGCAAAAACTTATTGAGAATAACGAAGTAACTTCTGTCGCGTGCGTTGAACATACTTTTTATAACGAACCTACAACACTAACTTTATTAGTTATTAGTTAAAAACACATTGGTTTTAAGTTTTAAAAAAAAAAAAAAAAATCCGATAGAAAATTTTAAGAGTTAATAAATTAAACGATAACAAAAGCAACAACAATAGCCTTAAGAGCAACTAGCAAACTATAACCTTCAGTGTTTTTAATATAGCAGATATTTGGATTTCGTTTTTGACCGTCCATAAAATCCAAGTAGAAGGTTATTTTCAATGTAAGACGAATCTTGAATGCTCACTATATTGGAAAATAATAATAAAGTAAAACATCTCATCTCGTAACTGCTTCGCGAAGAGCATTACGTTTATCTGTAACATTGATGTGGATGATGTTTTGGCCTCAAATGTTTTGGGCGTAAAACTTCTCGACATTGGATACGTAGTTATTATAATTATCTGTATATCCACAACTGAGTATTGATATCAGAATAAGTCCAACAATTGGGGATTTTGTTCCGTTGATTGAAACAATGTTGACGACATCATACGACCACCGAGCAATTCAATCAGAATGCCGTATCACTCGAGAATCTCTGTGCCTTATAAAATCTACGATGATTTTTTTAATCTTGTAAATCAAATGATGAATTAAATGTTTTCGCGATCGCTTATCCTGAACACGAAGACGGTTAATAATGCAACCATGGCAGTAGATTAGAAACTATTCATTGAAACCATCATCATCCTCGCTTGTGGCATTTCAGTTATTTCTGAAATTGTTTTGTCTTCTGAGGCCGGAGGCTGCCAGAAGCAGACGAGAAAAATAAAAACAAAAAAAAAATATTTCAAAATTCACTCTCAATTTCAGATAATTATTGGGTCACAAAGCATGCATAACGTGTACCATTCGTAAAGCCACAATAAGAACACATAGAAATGTTATAAAGACCATGTATGAGCATAAGTAACGCAATCACACACGCACGAGCAAACAGCCATAATATATTAAGGTTCGTACGCATACGACGTAAACATTAGCGTCGTTTACTATTGAAACTAAAGAGGATTTCGTATCGTAGTAAGAATGAGTTTATTTTGAATTTTTTGCGAAAGTGATCGCAACTATGGTAAAGACTATCGTTAGCGAACTTTCGGTTCCAACAATAAACGTAATGATTGGTCGTTCACTCTAAAATAACGGAACGCATTTTGGCATCGCATCATTCTAACTAACAAAAGGCTTTTTATGGAAAAGAGAAAAAGAACTAAAAACGCTTCGTTTGATTTGTGGCATCGAAACAAGAAGATGAAGAAGAATATAACGACATGATTTCAACTTTGATTGAAACGATGAACAACAAACAACAACAATAATACCAATCCTCTCTTAAATATGACGGGAAATTTTTGAATTTTTTTTTTGTTATGTGTTTTCTTCGTTTTCGTTTACTCGACAAAATATTTATAGGTTTGTCGTCAATACTTAGGCCTGTTGTAGTTGCTATTGCTGCTGTTGTTGGTTAAAGGACAGGGTAGCCGTTCTTAGTATATTATCGGCAATTTTTTGAAACGGAAAAATTGAGACTGTAGGCCATTTCCAGAAACGTGGAATTGTTTTTGCTGTTGCTGTTGCTGTTGCTATTGCGATGGTTATTTTAAACGCAAACACGTATAGATGTGTGTTTGTACCGAAATATTTTGATTTATGTATTTTGATTAATAACAACAAGGTTTCTTTTTTTCCCAATTTTTAAATTTGGTGAAATTCTATTAAACTAAAGGAAATTCTGACGTTTCAGTGTTAAATTTAATTTACCGAAAAATAAAAAACGTACAACAAAACAAAAACAGTACTTTTTTAAATATATACATATTTTCTTGAAAAACTTCCTCTTATCAATACTAGTTGCCATCGCATATATAATATATAGACACGGGAGACTACAAAAAAAAAAAAAAAACTGACAGACAGACAGACAGACAGCAAACAGTATACACACGGGCTGCTTTAGCAAACAACACCAGGGTGGTCGCTGTTATTGCAAATGTTCCACCGACAATTGTTTGCACTTAAGATTTTTACACATGATTCCTAAAGGTCTTTAGCGCTGACACAATACAACAACTAACTGCATTAACCAAGCGGTAACCGCAGCCAGAATTCTTGTATATTGCTAACCCTCAAACATATATGTACATATAAATGTATGTGTTTATCGCTTATATTATGTATATACATATTTAGTTGCAAACATATACACACCTATCTGGCTGTCATGCCAGCAGCTTAGCACACAACATTGTTCTATCAGATCAATATTTACTAACAAAAATACAATAAATTGGCATTTCGCAAGTTTCTTTTTAGCTTTAGACAATATTTTATTTTATTTGTTTTTATTTTTATTTTTTTTGTTTTGTTTTATTTTTCACTTTGCTTTTCGTTCTAGAATATTTTCATCGACCAACGACCATTACAGACAGTTTGGAGATCCTTCATGCCACTGATGAGATTTAACATCATTGTATGATGGTTGCATAAAAGCTGTCCGTTCGTTTGTAGGCTAAAAAAAAAAAACAACAATGACAACTTACAATTGTGTCAAATAGTCGAGTCGAGCTGAAAAAACCAATTGTCAAAATCGAAAATCTCTGTGACACTAGGCTTTACACTTTAAAATCGCCAAAAATCATCATATATCATGATTTAATCGTTCATGTCGTCCCGTTCAAAGTATACTCTACTGCTTATATGAAATTACTAGCTCCAGTACAATGACCCCTTCTACACATAGTTACATATGTAGGTTCCGATAGGTAAAAAAATGACACATTTCACTTGCATTTTTTTTTTGCCCTAATAAACAATCTTCTAAGCATATAAGAGAGCAACCTTCAAACACTGCATTTTTGAAATTTTTCGAAATAGTTTCTGGAGACCGCTTCGACAAAAGCATCATCGTTACGGTTAGGATAACTCGTGCTTTCTTTATCTGACTTCAAGACAGTAGATAAGCATAACTCAGGATTGATAGAAGGATTTAAAAAAAAAACAGATCTTAATTTTAACTTTTGCTAGGATTGTATGTAAAAAGAGTGCAATTTTTTGATAAAGTCTATACCACGTATTGCCTTATAAACTAATATGTGAGAAAAGGTTAAAAAAATTCCTTCAACCATTAATCCATCGTATCTAGGAGCTGTATGTAAAATTTTAATAAGATCGACGCAATCATTTTTGAGAATTCGTGCTTTAAAAACAGGATTTTGGGGAAAAACGATTCAAATTTGAGGTAAGAATAAAATAATCGGAATGTCTAAAGGCTTTCGCTTCTATTCGATTGTTTCGATTGACTAGAAACTTTGGAATAATATTCTCGATGCGTTATACAGTTAAAAAAAAAAAATAAAAAAAAATTCCAAAACCCTTACAATCTCTTAAGAAATTAAATGTTTACCTTCTTCAAGTCGTTATAAGTGATAAGGAAAGAAGTTGTATGGACTTCCAATCCATGCTGCTTCAGTTCAATTAACATGATTTATTCCATTTTAATTTTATATAGTCGATTATGTAGACACACTTTTAGCTAATGTTAGGAACAAGGAGCGGAAATGATCAAAACGTAGTGGAATTGACTTTTTTTCATTTATCGTGATAGCATGCATTATCTGCCTGGCTGAGCTATTAGCGAGAAATGTCACTTGAAGGTTCCGCGGCATTGTTGTGAACCTAAAAGGCCACAATTCCTATCTCATGTGCTCTTGTTCTTGCTAATCTAATAACTAAACTATCTTTGTCAAATTCAGGTTAATTTGCCAATGGTTGTTAAATAGTACGCTCACAAAAATCCTCCACATATGCAAGTTAATGAAAATGAAAACAAAACTAAAAATATTAACTGAAGAAGAAATAAAACAAAAACAAAGAAAACACAAACTGGGGAAAAGGGAAAATTAAGTGTTGAACTTTTAAATCTTACTGAAGCTATTATTAGGGATCTTTCTCCTAAGCAATTGGTTTATTGAAACTGTTTTCTTCAATTTACTGGGACAGTCGGAAGAAGTGTTCATGTTGAAGAAGTGCATCGTAATCGAATTAATAGTTAGGTAAATATAGAGTTTTAACACTTAGAAGAAGTTTTCCAATACGTTTCGTGCGAAGCAACGTCTAGTACAACTTTAGGCATAGTATGCTTCTCTAAGCAATATTTCAAATATTTGACACCTGACAAGAGACAATGCAATATTTACCTAAATGGTACTCAATATATTGGCTTTGTTAACAAGTCTTATATCGATATATAAAAACACATATGTGCATACATATATATATAAAAAGGTTTGTTTCACTAGAAACAGGAATCCAAGTTAAGTTAGAGATTAGTTTATATAATAAAAACTTGTTCGTTTAATATTAAATAAAAAAATAAAAAAAAAATAAAAAAAGGATATAAAAATTATTAATATTATTATTCGTTACTCGTTGCATTTTGATTTCATTATGTGGGGATATTGTCGGCATTTTATGGGGGCACACAAATCGTGATTGCAACAAATTTCAATAATATCGAACAACAACATAGGAAGTCCTTTTTGTTGCGGAGGTAACACAACAACATATGCCTGGACACTCATGCATTCAGCTTATTTTCAATATTCTTAACGTTACAAAATCGTGAGTGTGCGCCCGGGCACATTCATTCATAAAGCGCAATCGCGAAGACAACAATAGCAACAACAACAACAGCAATAAGATATCGAAATAAATAAAGTTCCACATAGTCAACGTTCGTCTCATGATTTTGCATAATTTTATGTTAATTCCCTCTCAATATATAAATATATATTGTATATAAATATTTTATATATATATATAGATATATACATATATTGAGTATACCTATATATGTCCACTGTTGTGTTGCTGTCGAGTAGCAGACACAGCCAACTATGAAACAAGAAAGCAACAACAAGAAAAATGTCCCAAACATGCACATATGATACTTTGTAAGAACAACGATGATGTGCAATCGGGCATCACATTTGTACATATATACATGAATACATACACATTTAAACAACTGTGTGGCTAAACTTATGTGGCAAACAGTAGCAATTGTATTTTGTGTATGACATTGTTATGACTTCAATATGCAGGACACGATTTAGTGAATTATTAAGCGCACAGATTTCCTAACATACAACAATATAACTTCAAAAAAACAAAAACGTATTTAAATCGGAGAGAATATCAAAAAGCGAAAGATTTTGAACAAAATGGCGCTAGCGAACAAAACAGAAGAGAAACTATATACTCGTCGAACGATACTCATCTATGTAGATAGCCATCCATGTTTTTGATAGGAAGAAGCTTGTGCGAACTCTACGGGTTATAACCACAGTAAGAGATCTAAGGCTAAAATCAATTCATGTTGCAATACTAATTTTTTGTTCCTTCATTTTGCATCTATCATTTTGAATTTGTACTCCAGTATGCCCTTTATTTATTTATTTAGTTGTTTGTTTATATATTTATTAAGTAATTTGCTGGTTCATTAGTAAAGCTTTTTTTTTCTTTTTTTTTTTTTTTTGCCCACCGGATGGATAGATTAAAACTTCTATATGCACTTGACCGTACAGTCGGTTCTGAAAAACTTCCAGTGTCGTTAAAATCGAAAATTTTGATAGTTAAGCAATGCAAAGATGGTCTTAAGCCGCAAATTAAGTTTAAACGAAAACGCAACTTACAAGAATAACACTTAAGTTTTTTCTAAGTTTTTTTAAGTTTTCAGGCCGTACCTTTTCTAATGAGTTTATCGTTTCGCGCCAATAAAAAGTGCAGTTTTTTAATATCAACTCTTTAAAATAATATTAAGAAAAATTATAGGTTATTACGCAACAAAATATATATGTATATCCTAATCTCTCTGAAACTTACCTCTAAGGGTTACTTTCTTTTACTTGGACGCTTGCAATTTTGTAATGGTCTTTTTAATTTTAAATTAATTTGAAATTTCCGGTTGCATATTTAAATAATTTACATTCTTGGAAAGGATCGATCGATAGATCGATCGATTAGTAATCATTTCTTTAATACGTTAAGAAGAATTTTCGTTATTGAAGCCAAGTTAAGTAACGAACAGGTAATTAAACTTCGTGATCTCGTCTAATAATAATTCATAAAAGCTCAAGAGTCTGAAAATGCAAATGTACTCAAAATTAGTCACGGTCAAGCTTGCAAACATCACTCGAAGTTATGCAAACACAGTATATGATGGGACCTGTGGATTTATTATTCATGTATTCCATAGTAATTTCGATTTCTATGTATACGAAAATATCTTAAATCTCCGTTACAATTGATCATCAAAATAAGTGAAAAGAAAATGAAATATAAGACCATAGTGTTTCATTGCTCTTTCCAAATACTTTCATAAAATATATATATATGTGTGTGTGTATTTGTGTATGTGTTTGTGCTGCATTAGCGCTGCATAAATTGTCATAAATTACCCAAAAAAAAAAAAAAAAATAAGAAATATGTAATAATTAAAAAGAGAAGAAACAGCAAAAAGGAAAGCATTTACGTTTTTGTTTAAATACTTATATGCCTCAGACGTACACTTACGTCCAACTATGTATATCTATGTGTATTTTCTGTGTCCATTGTATCTATCGACATATAAACAATTTCATATGTGCGTTGCCCGTTGCGTTCATTCTGTCGCATTTAGATCAGAGACAACATTGTGATAAAATTCAGCAACTATCTTTTGTTCCTCTACATTCACATACATGCATAACTTACATACGTATATATTTATAAGTGTAAGTTCAATATATGCGTATTTCATTTTGAAAACGTAAAGACTTAAGCTGTTGGACAGAATTCATTACGCCACCAATTCCGGTGTTCATAATCTATAACACTGTCTTCCTAAATAAGAACATCAGCTGTAACTGCGAACGTTTAACAGCCAGTGTTTCAAGAGTTGGTCGCGTACGCAATGGCATAATAAACAGGACCAGAACTAAACAGCGAAGGTATCTACAGGCCCTAATAACGCAAAACAAACTATTTAAGAGCAATTTGAAGAGTAGCTTCGATAGCATTTTTTACAAACTTCAGTATGCCATCCAAGCCATAAAGTAAAATATTCTTTATTAGTTGATATACATACTACTATTGCGCAAGTTTACGTAGCTTAAGTTCAGAAGATCGTAAGCTTAAGTTTTAGAGGATCAAAGCTTTGTATAGTCTCTAAAGAAACGATTTAATTCTCTCACATTCTTTGAGAGTATGTACGTACTAGCTTGCCTAGAAAAATATCTTCATAAAAAATTACCCTAAAAATCGCTTCCTGGTTATCAACAGTGTCTGGTGGTGCTTTAAATTAGCATAACAGCCTGTAGTTCTTAGCGATTTAAGAGCACGTATGGCCGGAACGGGCGGGCCATATATAGCTGGTTAGATTCTGCTCCTGCCACGTTACTTAAGAGAGCGCAAAACTTAATGAAACTTTTTTAAAATATTCAGTGACAATTATCTCGATGAAAAGTCAAACCTCCTTTTCAATTTCTCAATAAGATGTTTTTAAGAATAAAAAGTAATAAAAATTTTCTAAAACTTGCTTTATATAAGATCTTCAAAATTATATATATATTAATGTAAAAAAAAAAAATTCTTTAAAGCCGAGCCCTAATCATATGATCGCCCGGCTGCTAAAGATTATGCCTCATATCTCACTGGTTGTGCTGAGCTGTCTTGTCAACGATAACGCATCTTTTACACACGCGCACACTTTCATATATACATACATATATATACATACATATATATGTATGTATATCCTGTAGTTTTAAAAACCCATGATCTTTGGATACTTGAAATGAATACATACTTTGGTTTACCATTTTAGATGTATGGGGAGTTGTAATCGTTGGTTTAGTTGATTGTCAGCGTATAAATTGATGAATGTACGCTTGAAGGGTAGCGTTTTTATGCACGTGTGCATGTATACGTTCTTGTTAGGTATACATGTGCGTATATATGTAGGTTACCACCAGACGATCAATATCAAAGATCAAAATGTTTAACATGCACGATTACAATGGTCGCAGAAAGCTGTAGCTGCTCCATTACAGCTACTGTATTGATTTCCTATTACCTCTTCTCTGTTCGATTCTCCTCATTATTTTTTTTATTTTCTTATATTTTTTTTTTGCTTTTTTTTTTTGCTTTTTTATATTTTGTTTTTTCTGTTTTGTTTTTTTTATGATCTTTGCGTTTGATTTAAAAGATCACCATAATGATATTCCAAGATTAATTTAAATGCTTTTAAGATTCGAAAAATTTCCATTTGTGAATCGATGGAATAAGTATTTCTCAGAAGATTATCGCATTCATTACGTACATCCAACAATTCAAATGATCGCGAATTTATATTCTGTGAACTCTAGTCTCAATTCTGATCACCGATACATTCTGAAAATAATCTACATCAAGTTATTAGTGTTATTCGCTATTAGTTAACGAATTATTTGCAAGCTATGTAACCTTAATTGGTAAATGTCTTCAGAGAATTCACACGGCGTCTAAGTTGCTAGCGGCTTATTTTTTTTTTTTTAGCTTTCAGACAAAATTTCCGGCATTAACCCGCATGATGTGACTATTTCGATTTTACGAGCTTCACTATAATATATTCCCAATATATTTTTTTGTCTTCACTTCAATCTTGCTTATTTTTCATCAATAAATAATTTAAACTGAACTACTATTTAAATATGTGATTGTTTTGCGTATCTATTCAATCAAAATTTTTTGCTATTAACCATTTAGTTTTTTAATTATGCAATAAATATTTGCTATTAAGTGGTAACTGCTGCCGTTCAAGCAAAGATGGATCTGTAAATCAGATAAATCATATGGAGAACTTGTGATACACAGCAGATGGATGCTAACCCTCAAGAGAATGTCTGATAAGAAGAAACATAAAAATGAGTGAATTATCGTGTTCCGAAAGAGAACGTGGTGTGGTTGGTGGTGGTAATAACATCGTTTCGCATGAATCGTGTCTCAGAAATATCTGATCTGGAAAAGAAAACATAAAAAACTTGGAAAAAAACGTATCTTTATTTCTCAATTGGTTCCCTTATACCTCAACACACTTCTCCCACCAATATTCAATACCTCCGATGCCGTGCTTATAGCGATCTCTTCCTTACTGGCAAGTCTTGATTCATTTCTTCAAATTTGAAAAGACAAACAATAAACCGACGCGGCTCAATCTGGCGAATAGGACGTTTGAGGAAGCATATTGAAGTTTAACTCTTTGACTTTAACGATCGCAATAACTTATGCGTGAATTAAAATAGAGTCTAGCTTGGCTTTGATATTGATTGAGTTGACACCTTTCAAATGAACGCGTTATATCACACAACCATGAGTACGTTACTTTATGTTTACAAATTGACGGAGAGAGTTCATTTTTGATGCCTGTTAAATACATAATAAACAACGTAGCGCTCGCTAACTTCAAACTTAAGCTTTATAAGTTTATTACTTTCGGACCTAAGAATTTTTTTTGCAAACAGCAACTGCTGGCTACTTGACAATTCGAGTATTTTCGGGCCCCCTAGAAGAGTTGCAACCCTTAATTGTGTGTGTGTGTGTGTGTGTGTGTGTGTGTGTGTGTGTGTGTGTGTGTGTGTGTGTGTGTGTGTGTGTGTGTGTGTGTGTGTGTGTGTGTGTGTGTGTGTGTGTGTGTGTGTGTGTGTGTGTGTGTGTGTGTGTGTGTGTGTGTGTGTGTGTGTGTGTGTGTGTGTGTGTGCAGATACAAGGAATTGTTTTTATGCAATATATATTAAAGCTAGAAGCCCACACTATAATGCTAAGCTTGACCCCGTAGTTTTCTATACAATTTTTACTGCCATTCTTCAAAATGGGAACAATGCGACTAGTTTTTCTTGGGTGGGAGAAAATAGCCGTTCCTAGCCATGAATTGAGCATATCGGTGAAAAGTCGAACAATATACTCATAGCAATTTACAAGAATGCAGGAGGATAGAACAATTAAACCGGGTGTGTAGGAATACTTTACAGTCAAGCTTCGGATAAAAATTATTTTAGAGAAAAAATCATACGTTAGTTATACTCTGAGTGTGCAAATATATTTCTAGACAAGTTTGCTCAAAAAATTTTGCAAACATATTAGATACCGTTACAGGATCCATTAATTCACTCCCATTAAAAAAAAATATACGTAAGATACCACGTAGTTTTCCTCTTAGCATCCACGACGGTATAAAACCTTTCGGATTCCTCCTAAAGTTAATACTCATTATTTGTGGCTAAGAGGAGCAGCATATCCTACCCATTATCAGAAATTTATTTTTCTCCAAAGTGTTGATTGAGAAATCAGTTAAAGAGTCATCTATCCTTAATTTTTCAAAAAGTCTATTCTTACCTTTCCTTACTTTTTAAACTTAATTCTATTTTTATGCTGCTAGTTAGTGGAGAAACCTTTGTAAGCAATACAGAGATAGCTGGATGATAATTGTCTTTAGAAACGACTAAAGGATTTGGTCGTGCAGCTGACAAATCAAAAGAATTATTAAATACAAGAACCATAACATGCCGCAAATACAAAGATATTTCCAAAGCTGTGTGAATATACAAGCATACTATATAGCAATAACTCTCATTGTCAAGTCGAACAACACCCGACGGCAGTAAGTTATGTACTGCTATAAATACACCCCCGCCTTTTTTATTTAACCTATCATACATCTGCGCTGATAAGATGAGCACACAGTTTCATTATTGAATTGATAAGATTTTAACCAGGTTTCTGCGAGAGCTATTACTTGGAATTCACAATTGAACCTCTGAAGAAACGCGTATGCAGCTTAGATTTAATTTGCCCAACATTTTGATCAAAAAACTAACAACAGACAATAATGCCTAGTTTTCGGAAATATAACCAATAATTCTCGTAGCCGTGTAGGGTATGAATACACCAGGTATAGGTATGAAAGATTTTCGTTGATCTTTCCAAGATCTGTTTTGGCGGAACAGTAATTTTAAATGAGGAAATTCTGCGCGATTGGGCAGAATTCATCTTAAATACACTACGTTTACTCAGAACTAAGAGATGTGACTTAGTTTTGAAAAAATGCTTTACAGTGTCCGCGAACGTATCAGACGCAGCTCTAGACAAAAATATAGATTTTCTTGGCGAAGATATAACTAGTTCACAGTCGTCATTACGCATTTTGGTAGTTGTGGTAGCGATCGTTAACAACAATGCAGACGTTACTATTCAACCGTCTATTTGTAGAGCGGACTCTTTACCTGTACTAGAACTACTTGGTATTTTTAGGTCAATCGAACTTGCTGACTAATATGTGCATCTCTGTATTTAGCTATAGCGAAGAGTTGCACTATTTGAAAATCAAAAAGCGTTCACGATCGACGATTATAAAATAAAAACGAGTAAAAATTCTATAATGGCCCATGGCTCGCCATTAACCACCTCACATCTACTCACTTAGACTAGTGACTTTTCAATATAAGGCGTTTTATGGGAGGTGGTCTGACCCAATTTTAAATAGCGTTCGTCCTTGGGCCGAAAACTATTAGTATATTATCTAGCAGCTGCTTTTAGAGCTAACCTCCCAGGAAATGCATGAGTCGAAATTGTGCAGAAGTTTGCGTTTTCGGCAATTCCACAGGTAAGCATACTACCGAGCGAAAAGACGTATGAATAAATAAGAATCTGCCGAAGCCGGCAAAGGAACAATTATACAAAACAGCAAACGCATATGCTGATAGATAGATAAGCGAACTGATTGACGAACAAATAGACTGACAAATTAACGGAATAAAGAGAACGGGATAATGATGCACTGAAGGACAAAACTAGGACGATCGTATTGACAAATTCACAGGCCAATTGGTAAGCTAACTGAAGAGAGTAACTCAATTCTTCACTAATATGGCTCGCTCTTTACTCCTTACTCTTTACTCTGCGTTTTAGTAGCAACAAAAAGTTAGGACATGGATACGGTGCATCGACTTTGCTCATTGGAGATTCAATTCTTCATTTCTCCCGACTTCTGTAATAATAGTCATTATGACGATATCAATTGTGACAGAAAATTTGTACAACTTACAAATTGATGGGAGTTACTTGCGCATCAGCGGTCGACATATCGAAAAATGCATATTTACGGCAGTCACATGAATAAAACTATTGGCCATATTCCACTTTGATGATCTGCGGAGATGATATATGCTTTAAAAAGTAGCTTTTTTTCATGAAATATTTGATAAAATTTTGAAACCGATACTCAACCAATACTTGATCTAACTTGCTTATGTTACTTACTTAAAGAGAATAAAGAAAAAAGGCTGATTTTCCTTAAAAAAGAAATGAAAAAAAAATTTGTCCTCACACCTAATTAATCGTCATTTTGTCTTCTTTTTTTTTCGCTGTTTAACTTTAAAAGGTTATCATCATTAAATGAATGTTTATTTGAATACATTTTTTATTTGAATAATCAACTTTTATAAAAAAAATTGTTCATCATCAGGAAATTGTTGGTTGTGCTTATATTAATCCATATAACATGATCGGAATTATTAATCAATATCTTGTCGCCTTCTTGTATGTTTATCTACTTATACATGCTTGTCTATTCGTATGTCAGTTTGTCAATCTAAGGTTTTATTAAATTTTCTATGAGACATACAAACAATCAAACCATAATAATATAAATCGATGATGACTGATGTTGTCATCCGTTTGTCACCCTATTTTAACTAAACATTAATATATACATTTATCTATCTATTTATATGTATATTGTGCTATACTTGTATGGAATATATGCGAACGTAGTAGAATATGGTGAATGCAAATTCTAAAATAGTTCAGACCAAAATTAAGAAGATATATACGTTATTGTTATTATATTAATACAAAAACAACATATCTAAGAATTTATATATGTATGTAAAATTACACCCTAAACTAGACAGACGCAAGTATTAAGTCACTGCGATAGAGTCTCAATTAGAGAGTTAGTTTGTTTTTGTTAGCTTTGCTTACCTGGAGCGCGAGTACAGAATTATAATTAATACCATTTAATAAGTTGTGTAAAACATCAAACGGCAAAACGTATGATCTTTTTATGGCGGGATATTGGAAAATGAACGCAATTTTATTATTAGTTTATTTTTATATATATATATATATATATATATATATATATATATTTTTTTTTTTTTTTTTTTTTTTTTATATGACATTTTCAAACGCCAAACCTTAAAATTGAAATCCGAAAACCAAAAGGAAAACATGAAAACAATCATAATTACAATCTTACAAAATGCTTTGCACAACAATAGATAATAAGCGTTTACTTATTTATTTTTTTTTTGTATTTTTTTGTGTTTTTTTGCTTTCTTTGTATATAAATGCATATGTGTGGGTAAGTTTGTACTTACACTTTTGAATTCAGTAAGTTAACAATCTTTTGATTTCATACCTTTCTTTGGGTATGTGTTTATATATATGTATAAGCAAACAGATGCATATATAAATAGATGTATATAAGTGTTGGAGGTATTCTATGGAAGATTTAACAGTTTTCCAGAAAACCAACGAATTTCATTGCAGTACATTTCACCAACCCATTGCTTTCGTGGTAAATTCATAAATAGCAGTAGTAGTAGCTAACGTGACCAGTGTACGGCAAACATGTTTCATGATTTCTCTTTGCTATGAATAATAAGGAAAGAGGGAGGGGAAAGGATAAAATCATGATATGAAACAATGCTAACAATATTGTATTGTTGTTGTTGTTGTTGTTGGCATTATTGTTATTGTGAACAATATAGTGTGAAACTCAAATCTTGATAAACTTCCCACATTAGCACTAATGTGTCATGGCACACGATTGCCTACCAAGCACTAAAAAACCATAGATGAGTAGGTTACATACACAAAACGTAAAATCTCGTAACATCATCAATAACATTTTATTACATCAATGCAATGCAACTAATATTTCCAGGAATGAGGCAAGAAAGCAAATTATTTCACAGAATTTAGAATAAATTATTTTTAAATATATATAAATATACATCGAAAAGCAAAGGAACTATAGTTAACTCCTTCCACCGCACTTCCTTAATCGACTCCTCTGTCATATACAATGAATTATGATCGTTAAGCTCACACAAGCATAACAAAAGAATGGCAGCATATTAATTTATCCTGTTGTCAGAGTTTTTTTTTTTTTTTTTTTTTTGCTTTTCTAAGCTTTAAGGTCCTGCAAAAAAACAGGACATTTCCAAGGCTGTTAATGTTTTTCCGCTGACTTGAGATAAAAAATATAAAGCCAGAATATCAATATAAAGAAAGAAACAAGAAGAAGATTGCCATATAAAAATATATATACACTTAAAAAAGTATATAAATATGTATGTAAGTGAAATAAAGAAATCACTTCAATCGCCACTCATCGCTTAACAAAGTAAATGGTCTAAACTTCCGTTCTCAGTGTATTGGCCGCCCTCCCCACCTTCGTTACTTTGAACGCACTCTTAAGTCAAGGGGGCATTAACGCTAATAGAGATGTCAAATATGGTATACTGGTTTCAAACTGAAAAACTTACATACATGCATACACGCGAGCACATCTATCATCTATTTACGATTACATAGGCATATCATAAACACGCGCGCACCCATACGTATGCATATCAAATATTGAGTTTGTATGTGTGAACGCTAATGTTTCATAACTTCCGCTACATAACTTTTTTCTATAACTTTCAAAGTACACGAACACAACCAATATATCTCTGTATATGTGTGTACATATTTAGTGCATGGTTAACAAAACATTGAATTCAATAAAGTAAGTAAGTGGTCAGCTATTTTTATAGATCTCAAAGTGCGTGAATATGAATTTAGGGAATAAAACTAATAATGCATTATTCTTAAGTTTCATAATGCTCTATACTTTTTGAATCGTCTAATGTGCATATACAAAAATAATTACATATATATATATATATATATATATATATATATATATATGTATATATCAAAGATAATTAAAATTTTCCCATTTATTTCTCTACTTTTTTCTATTTTTTCTATTTTCTTTTTTTTTTTTTCAATTCCCATGAATATCTCGTTCAATTTTTGAAAGAACCTATTTGGTCATATAGATGCGTATGCATAAGGACATGATGTACGACGTTTGTCTAATGTTTATACTATTCTATATTTGATTGCTTACTGTTATTATGCTGAGGAACTATATTGATTTTATCATTTCTTAGACAACACTTACATATAGAATTGTAGATAGTGAAAAACAACATGATATCTGGAAATATATGTTATATAATATAAATAATTTCAATTGTTTCCTTTTTTTCAAATCGGCCATGAATAATTATTGCAGCCGCCTGCGATTACGCTTACAATGGCGAAGAGAATTAAAAGCGTTAAAACGAGGTGTTTCATCTTTTTGTGATGAACAGGTAAACTACAGCACGGTTGGCCGGCTTTTGTCCTCATGTAATCAACTTCAATTAGATAAAGGTAAAGCATATTAAAACCTCATCGAAAAAATCGTAAATTATTCGCTCAAATGAAAAACTTTTTACAGTCCGCCCATAGAGCATTGCCGAACTCGGCTCATTTAAAAATCTAAACTCAAATGTTAAGTTCGTCGAATAAAATTTCTGTAAATCTTAAATATTTGTACCGCTTTCATAGTGTAGTGTAGTAATCAAAAGGCCCGGAATTAACGTCAGGCTCGATTTAAAGCAGTCACTCCTTGCTTATTTAAGAATGCATGCATACGATACGATAGATGTAAGTTTAGAAAATATTGAAACGCCGATCATGAATACACAAAGTTCGCCTGAAGGTATATCAATAACTTATTTACTTGGTTTATTTGTTAATTCTATTTTTCTTTGTAGCCATTAAAGGCTTTCTGCACCATTGAGAACGGCTCCATACGACCGTAGAGAATTCTAATCGTTTTTCAGCATAGATGGCAACTTATAGACCACTTTGTTCGCTCCTTTGTATATTTCTGTTCACATATAGCTTGTACCATGGGGCTGTCGATGTGTGCGTTTGTGTCTTTGCGTTTTTAAGTTATCAACAAATATGGCCACTGCCATTACAACAAGGCGCCATTTTTAGATTGCTCTAACACATTAATGTTGCACCCGTGGGTTTTTTTTTTTTTGTGTTGTGATTTTTTCTTGATGAAATCTTTTTATGGAATTATAACTATGTACGGTGTGCTATTGTCTGCTCTTGAAGTGTTACCATGACAAGTTGCATCAAGTGTCTATGTTGTGCATTCTTTAAACGCCATCTCTCTCTCTTTGTCTTGGCCTTCCTAATTCGTTCTGTCGGTCTATCGATAGTAGACTTTCCTAAAGGTTTTGTTGACGAAGTATTATGTGACCGGATAACTGTTTATATATAAACATAAATACCAACGATTTACGCGTTTTCACATTAATGAAAATGTCATAACTTTCCCATGAGTCTTGAGAGTAGATGTTTTCTTCTTTCAATTCATATATGATAGTTCTTAACGATTGGCTTTAAAGCAAAACGAGTCATAATTGACAATTTCATAAAAACATGATTATGATGTGATCAGCTTTGAACGGATATCTGATTAATCTACATATTTAAATGTTGCGTTCAGCTTGGCCCTACAGAGAAAGAGAGAAAGAGAGAAAGTTTTCAATTTGTTCCTAAGAATATCACTACAATAGTTATAATAAATCAATTTAAGCAGTTTTAAGCAGCTTGTGAACGGGCGCAATTGAGAATACATTGATTGCGATCAAAGTGTAATAATAAGTAAATTAAACTACATTTTTGCCCTTTTATTCAAAGATGTTTTCACATTTTTCTGACAACGCCACAATTCCGTCCGATTATATACATCTACATACTTTTCGTTTTTTCACGCCCTAAAACAAGTTTTGCTCTTTTTTGAATGTTCAGCGAGCCAACAACAGCAAAAAAGACTGAGTGAAAAGAAACAAAACAAAAACAAGTCGTTTAGACAACTTTTTTTAAAGTTAGCTAAACACGCTCAGCGATGCCGGTTTAAAATATCTCAATTACTGACGGACCATTCACTATATGTGAGACTATAATATATGGTATAGAACACCATATCTATATTTATATACATATATATATATATTGACAAACTACAACGTTTCTTCGAAGCCTCTAGGTGTGCTCTGATTCTGGATGCGATTCGCCGCGAAGCCCACCACATACATAGCGCAATGTTCCTGAATGTCAATGTGATGTTTACACTTTTTTTTTTTGTAATTTCGTCTCGCTTCGACAGCGACATTCCCCCCTACATTCTTGTTCTAATTTATAGTACTAGCACTAAAACTATTTCGCTAACGAAATACTCTAGATCTTGCAAGCTATTTCATGTCACGACGTTTAGACTCTTACGAGTCAACACCAGAAATGCCGATAGGTTACATATTTCTTTCGAATATGTATTCAAGATCTTCAAATTTCGCATTCTCTCATCGAAGAAGGACGACATCAAATCGAGTTTAGTATCTTTCAAATAACAGCCAAAAATACACAAACATATATGAAAATTTATTATTATGATGGTGTTTATAATCAATTTACATAAATGTCTGTTTCATCGAAATAAGGAAATAATTATTATTTAAACTTTTATGAGTGTCACTTTCGTTTTTATGTCATCACGATTTTTAATGATCAACTCTATAGGCACACTTGTCCCTCCCAAACGTTCCTAAGCTGTATTTTCACTTACACAGCAAGTGAACTTTTACTATCCAAATAACGGCTTCATTTTAAGTGCGTTAGTATGTTTGAATGTCGTAGATATGCATATTTATTATGAGCTAGAGCACTGAAAAAATGCAAAAAAAAAAAAAAAGACGAACTTTTTCTTGCCAAACATTAGTTGCTCCTGAAGTAAACAATTGAGACCCATAAGTTAAATAATTTCGCCGCTTGTTATT